>NGKH01000008.1:0-73347 GCA_002162575.1 Sclerotinia glacialis | reverse complement strand
TGGTCGGTTTATAGATTTTAGGATTATGTAATCTCCGAAGGGTCTGAGGATGAGATAACCCGCGACCGAACATCTGATATCTGAGGTACGAGGGTACCGCTATGTAAACTTAAACTACTCAGGTAAAAATCAAAATATCTGCAGCTTCTCGCCTTCACTTTCTCCAAATCTCTCATAGTAATTCCTTTATAGCCAACCTTTACACATTTCGACTGCTTTGGACCATCGCGAAAACTTCTCCGTGCTCTCCTCCTGGGTGATTTTGGGATGGAATACAGTTTTACCTACAGTATTAATATTTTTCAAATCGTTGAAAGTTTCCCAGACCCCCACGGCGAATCCTGCAGCGATAGCAGCACCCAATGCTGTTGTCTCCAACATTCTTGGTCGTTCAACCGGGATTGAAATAAGATCGGCTTGAGTCTGAAACAATTTAGATATTATACAAGATGAAAGGGGCTTGGCGATGGAGCTTACTTGCATACAGAGATTAGAGTTGCTCATGCCACCATCGACGGCGAGCTCAGCAAGTTTTTTTCCACTATCCTTTTCCATTGCGTCCAAGATGGCTTTCGTTTGGAAGCACGTCGCCTCCAAGGTAGCGCGAGCGATATGACCTTTTTGCGTATACGCTGTAATACCGACTGTCAACTTGTCAGTACTGTGGTATATAAGATGTCGGAATGTTTCTTACAAAGGGTACCGCGAGCGTCGTCATACCAGTATGGAGCGAATAATCCACTGAATGCTGTCACGAAAGTGACACCACCATTATCTTCTACCGTCTCGGCAAGTTGACTGACCCTAGCTGAAGAATCGATGAAGCCAAGGTTGTTTTGAAGGAACTTGATACTGGAGCCTGCGACGGCGATACTTCCTTCCAAAGCATATTGTGGTTTACCGTCAAAGTCGTAAGCGACCGTACTCAAAAGCCCATGTGTAGAGATAACAGGCTTATCACCAACATGGTAGAGTAAGAAGCAGCCTGTACCGTACGTGTTCTTCGCTCTGCCTGGAGTGAAACCCTTCTGCCCCACGAGTGCTGCGCTTTGATCGCCCAATACACCCGTGATTGGAACTCCTTTCAAAATTCCCGTTGTAAGAGTGCCGAAGGATTTGAGGTCTGAGGAGCGGACAATCTTAGGAAGACTACTACGTCAGTGCGTTCTCTGGATTAAAATATGTGAGGAACGTACTGAAGTCTATCCATATCAAATCGGAAGAAATCCAGAAGCTGCTCATCATACTGGAGAGTATGTAAGTTCATGAACATTGAACGAGATGCATTCGTGGGATCAGTGACGAACACGTTCTTCTTCGGTCCGCCATTAAGCTTGTAAACAACCCAAGAGTCGATAGTTCCAAACGCTAAACGACCACGACCATATGCGTCTGCAACTTCACCATTGTTTTCAATCAACCACAAAAGCTTGCCAACAGACGGATACGTCGATAAGGGAAGACCACAAAGACTCTGCAGTTGATCAGATCCAAGTCGGGTTTTTAATTTCCTGACCAAGGCTTGGTTTCTGGTATCTGTCCAAACAATGGCATTTGCAAGGAGTTCTCCTGTTTCGTGGTCCCAGACAACTGTTGTTTCTCGTTGATTCGTGAGTCCTACGGCTTTGATTTGTCTCGCCGAGTGGCCTTTTTCTTCGAACTGTTTGACAGCGCCTTCGATGCAGGCTTCTATTGAGTCAATAATTTCAAGAGGGTTATGCTCGTGCCACCTTTTCTGGTTAGCATACATTACTATCAGAATAGACATGAGTACGAACCCGGACTGTGGATATATCTGAGAGAACTCGACTTGATGCGAGGCAACAGGCTCGCCGTCTCTATTGAAGATCAAAAACCTTGTACTTGTCGTGCCTTGGTCGATGGAACCTATGAAAGATTCATGGCTGGATATTGATATTAAGGACCCATGGCTGGATACTGAATTTTGATCACTCATATTGGTTGTGTTGTTTGCAAATAGACATGCCAAAACCTCTAGTTTTTGTAGCCATCGGGAAAGAGATGGGCATGGGAAAAAGAAACTCCTCATCCGAACAAAGTTTCTCCATAACTGAAGCATGTGATCCCCCAAGGCATATCCAGCTCGTTGAGGAAGCTTATAATGCGAATGGCTTGCATAGAAGGTGCGGGGCCAATTCCGCCAACTTGGTGCGCCAGGAAACGAACCTTTCTTGTTACCCTGGTATCAACAGATAGAGTGGCTAGTGAGCGTAACGTTACGCCACCACAGTTATTAGAAGATTCATACTGCATGTTCGAATCACTCGCGGGGCAGAATATCTAAAAGTTTTGTATAATTCGATTTCTGCCGTCCAATTTGACAGGGAGCAGAAATGAGCGACCTAACTTCTTAGCTAGCGGGATAGATCGCTAGTAGGAAGTTACGTGCGATTACGGGCAAAGGCCAGAACCCCTGTTCAGAAATCCGAAGATATAATAGAATCGAATCATGAATGAGGAGTGATGCTTACATAGCACAGCAGATGCAGGTCGATATAATGTTGGCAAGCACCCGGAGGATTTTCCCCATTGAGATTTCTGATCAAAGCCGTTTGCCAGAGCCATACTTGATTTCTGGTCCTACCTCGGTAGGTACCGGCACATCACATTTGGGAACACCACTACCAGAAAAGAAAAATACAGACCAGATCTACATAGGAACGAAGTCGACCTAATAAGAACTGACGCGGTGATTTGGTATTTTTTGCGATTGTTGCGCTCATAGAAGTCACATCACCAAAGCAAAGGTCATTATTACAGAAAATGAAGAGGGAGAACTATTGCGTTTCCGGGAGGGTTCTAGAGCCATGAGAACCATGAGAATCATGATAACCAGTGAAGCTTTCGGTTCATAGGACGGCGTTGCATCGGTCTCCACTACCCCGCAATCGCGCCGCATCCCAGAGCCCGTACACCAACTTTAGTGCCAACTGACCATGATTGAAACTCACAAATGATGACCAACGCCAACGGAGCAAGAGGGTCAGCATCCCCACTTAAATTGGATCTGCATTAGGAATATTTCAACGTTTTCCTGTCTTAGGACCGGTTATGCACATGGTGCCCCACCATAAAATTCCAACGGTAAGATCCTTGAATGTTTGGAACAGCG
This sequence comes from Sclerotinia glacialis, assembly GCA_002162575.1. Taxonomy (NCBI): domain Eukaryota; kingdom Fungi; phylum Ascomycota; class Leotiomycetes; order Helotiales; family Sclerotiniaceae; genus Sclerotinia; species Sclerotinia glacialis. The sequence continues at coordinate 70,214 of NGKH01000008.1, read as the reverse complement.
CAAAAAGCTTACATCCATCATAATAAAGCTGATCACAGCTTTTTTATCTGTCATGGTGGTCGCATGATGATTCGAAATCAGCCCAAAGATCATAACTTGCACAGAAAATACAAGGGAGGCCATTGACGTATCGTATTCTGAAAGGGCCGCTAGTGGTAAATTGCATGGCAAATAGCCTTTCGCAAAACAGCCCGGGGATCCATCAGCTATCCGCTTGGCCTCACCGGAATGGAACGTCATGCATCCAAGTACTTAGTGGGTGTGTGAACGTCCATCTTAACGACGAAGTATCTTTCGTACAACCGCCATTCATGCAGCCTGCCAGCCAGCATAGATATCAAACGCGCCCGCCCTTGCTAGTGTTATCTCTATCTACTGCGTTGTAAATTGAATCCTTACCATGCTGGGAAAGATATCGATGCGATATAAAGTAATATAAGGTTAAACAGTGGAGACGGGGGGGAAATAAACATCTACCCTGCAGGCAGTCAAAATCAACCACACCAACCTAGGAGATGAGTTTTGATTGGTAGCTACATCTTAACCATCATTGCCGATTTTTTGATTACGACCGCCATGTTTTGCTACGCCATTGATTGAATCGAGTGGAAATGCAAAGGATGAGTTTATCTAAAACAAGACTCGAATTCTTGTACGAGTACAGCACCACTTGGAATGATTTGCAGAGTCGATATTGTGATATGTCAGATTAATAGGAGAGCCTAGCCTCCAACTCCCAACTCTCCCACCCTCTCCAAAATACCATTATAGCTCCGGGGAGGTTGTCAAGTGATGAAGAGATTTTTAGTTTAGCCATGGTAGCTAGATTATCAATGACTGGAGACCGAATTTTGTTCATCGTGTGTTTTTGTTCTTAATGCTCTATTGGAATTGTTGATGTGGGGTCGGGCAACCAAGACTGCGCCGTCAACCACCAGCAAGGGTAGACTGAGGTTATTGATGAGCAGGTATCCTTCCCAGGTCGCCCAAAGCTCGTCACCGCATACTGTCGTGTTGCCACTTCCTATTAGCTATCACAAAAGCGTTCACGAACTTCCAATTGCTTGATTCTTCTCGTAATGGGAATGCTCCGATGCAACAGAGCTTCACAGCTTTTGGCAGTCTCTCGGCTTAAATCATCTAGTCATCCCATCCTAGACGCTTTCTGCACTTACAAGGAAGATAATTTCACAGCATACCATGCTTCCGTGTCTTCTCATTACTTCGGCGATTATGATGGCCCAGTCTAAAAGTTAAAATTTGATAAGATTGTCAGATAGGGAAACTTGACTTCATGAAGTGGCTTGAAAGCGCCAGCCTAGGCTCATCTCAAGGCCACTAGCTAGATTATTTCCTCTTTCCTCCGTATGCTACTACATCACAGACAGCGCTGTAATAGTCTTAACATCCCAATCTTGTTCACATGTCCACTCTACTAGTATGACAACTTCGGGTACAAAATCTCTCTATCCCGCCCCCTCAGATCATATATAATGGCATTGACCAGAATATCATGTTAAATGTTGATAAGTTAACGTCTAGTATAAGTCTCGAATCTTCTTATGTTGAAAATTGCATATAGAGAATAGTTTTTCACACAGTTGTACCCTTTTAAATCATCCCAATGAATCTTGAAAAGCAAGTATCGCCAATGCCTACTGTCAGCCATGACGAGGATATTGAAGTATCGGGCTCCAAACACTCTTCACCAAACCTCTCATTTCAAGAATCCACATTGAATGGGCACAACATAGTTATAGTTTCCAGCGCAGGTAGCGGGGCCTATGCTGAACATGGACCTGGAATCGATCATAAGATCCCACAAGCGCTCGAAAAACAATCCAAGCCAGATCTGTTGTGGAGTCGAATTCGACATGCTATGCGAGAGCCGTTTTCGGAATTCTTCGGCGTATTCATTTTGTTAGTACTGGCACAAGCCGTTAGCCTTCGCAGCATGGCAATCATTCTTTTGTTCGTTCCATAACCAATGACATTTGAGCAGGATCTTGTTCGGAGATGGCGCTGTTGCGCAAGTAGTCCTTAGCTCGGGCAAGAAGGGCTCTTATCAATCAATATCTTGGGGATGGGGGTACGTTCCTGTTTTAATCCAAATGGTGCATTGACTAATGATCTTACAGTATTGGAGTTATGCTCGGAGTCTATGCGTCAGGCGTCAGTGGTGCTCATATCAACCCTGCGGTGACTTTCGCAAACTGTGTCTTTCGCAAATTCCCCTGGCGTAAATTCCCCATTTACATGCTGGCTCAAGTATTAGGTGCAATGTGTGGGGCCGGTGTAGTCTATGGTATGTTTGTTCCCAGTTGATATGAAAATCGCGATCTAACATTTCAATCCTGACAGCCAATTATAAATCCGCCATCGACGTATTTGAAGGGGGCAACAACATTCGAACTGTGGGCCTAAATACATCATCTGCAGGCATATTCTGTACCTATCCCGCCCCATTCATGACAAAAACTGGACAATTCTTTTCCGAATTCATCGCAAGTACCATCCTTATGTTTTGCATTTACTCTTTACAAGACAATGGCAATTTGGGAGCTGGGAATCTTACTCCACTCGGACTTTTCTTCGTGATCTTTGGTATTGGAGCTTGCTTTGGATGTAAGTGAAGTTTTGAACCCACTGTATATAGCCGAACCATTAATGTGAATTCTTGATAGGGGAGACCGGATATGCCATTAATTTGGCCAGGGACTTTGGTCCAAGATTAATGAGCTACTTCCTGGGGTATGGTCACGAAGTTTGGAGTACTGGAAAATATTATTTTTGGGTGCCCATGGTAGCGCCGTTTTTCGGATGTTTGTTTGGTGGTTGGCTATATGGTATGTGTTCATCCTCTTTCCGTACCGATGTGGTGTTCGAGAGACAATTTCTGATGAAGCAAATAGATGTCTTCATTTTCACTGGCGAGAGCCCCATCAATACTCCTTGGATGGGACTAAAGCGTCTTATGCCTGGACTCAAGAGTAAGCAAATAAAATCGGCAGTTTGAGATGATATAGGCAAAAGCGAGCCTAAGTAGGGGTTGCCGATCTCCTCCGTGTAGCAAAGAGAAAGGAGTTGCGCTGGATAGATGGATTTTGTTGAACATATCAAAATCATAAGATTATGTACTGGGTCACATCAAAAGCTATGAGAGCTTCATCCAAGCTCTCTACAATCTTTTCAATCTTCACTTCAATCAAATCAACTGTATATCCCCTAGTTTCAGCCTTTCATGAAAGTGAAGATAATGCAGAATACAGTGTGATCATATCACTAGTGGTCATATTCTTCTAGCGAATCTGTCATTCGTTAAATTAGACTGATCGTAAGCTTTCGGCCCCCCTTTAGCCTCCCGCTAAACATCCGACCCACTATATCTTTACTTGCTCCACCAATCAAAGTTCAGATCTCTGCCATTTGCAGCGAAAATTCATTTATTCAGTGCGAAACCAGGAGCATTCAGAAAATGGATCGGTGCAGAATCGTCTTTATCATCTATAGTTCACATCATTCATGCAGTAGGTGATCGGTACTCACGGAGCGGTTATGGGCAAATGATCACGTGAAAATCAAAACACTTCCTTGAGCCGACATCGCGGAGGATCATCTCAATGACTATAGTGGGGAATTGAGTTCACAGGTGCGTACTAGTTCGTAAGGTGTCTTACAACAGTTCATATTTCTATTTTGGATCAATAGAGATATTTACTTCCAACTGGGTTCATTGCCATAGACTTGACGCCCATTGCGAATGAAATGGTAATGACGATCGGTATAAAAGATTTTCAGATCATAACGGAGGTTGCCCTGGCTATGGGTTAGTGTAGCTTGAAGTTTGGACAATTGAAACGGCGAGTCAAGTTTTTGACTGGCTGTTTGTTGTAGTTAGAAAAGTGCTAACCATGTGGTTGTACCGGAATTTTCCGTAAGGAATTCTCGAGATCTCAATCAAAGATGTTGTGATCTTGAGAAGGACATTTGTCAGTACATTTGTAAAACGAGAAATAGAAGCACATGGACCTCCTATGTCTAACTCCAAAGGTGCGAATTTGATGTTTTATTTTGACCGTACAAACTATTCGCAATGTGGGAATGATCTATCCAGTTTATATTGGGTCTCTAGAATGGTCATGAAGAAATATACCAGATTGGCACTACGATAAGTTTGGATTCTCTCACCGCTCAACATCGATTGCAAGGTTGGGAATTCTGGTAACGGGTCATCTTGCTCGGCTTCTTGCATTTTGAGCTTGAAGCTTCAAACGGGGTGTCGATATTAATTCCTCCATCTGAACAGTACTCGCTGTACTCAGCAATCATTGCAAAGAAATATCTACATCATAAATTCAAGTGCTAGTGTCAGCATCTTTGCACCTCCGCAGGTATCGGAGCGATGGGCGTACGAATTTGATGAAACACCTCCTCGATAATGTTTTTATTTTATTTTTTACAAATGAATCTGACGGAAAAAGATGGAGTAAAATCATACAAGGTTGAACATTCGTCATTCCCACATCTTAAATATTTATGATTTATATCGAGAACCGACGAGTCTCAATCGGGCATTATTGCATGCAGTTCAAAGCTATCAGCGATGTATATATGGATAGTGGAGGAGTTGGTCTTCAAGTTTGAAGCTTCCCCTGGAAAGTCTCTACTCCTTTATAGACGGCCTGCAAAGCAGCAAGAGGAGATGGTGAAGTATATTCATCGGGAAATAACGAATGAATTTGAATGGGAGTTCTTGGAGTGTGAAATCCGCTGGATGATGGCCGATCAAGCTAGAAGACAGCTGGGAATGCTTGAGCCCGTGGAGAAGCCTCTCAAGCGCTCAGATGGACTGAGAGCTGAGAAAGAGGGCGAGGAGATTGTTCTTAGCGTTCGAGATACCCTCATAATGTGAGAAAGTTGAGATATCAATACCAAGTTTGTGGTTAGTTAGTCCGTGGTTTTGTAGCCATATGATTACTTATAGTTAACTACAAAAGGGAGCTTTATCTACCTCTTTCTTAAATAATTAATCTTTTCCCCATGTCTCTTTTGGTATCCCTATTATAAATAAACCAATCCACTATGAAGAGCTGTTAAGTCTACTATTTGAAGCCTTCACAATATAATCAAATCAATCCCCATCCATATACCCCCTTCACAGCGTGTCTTCGGGACATATGTATCTCGACCTACCTCTTTTACAATAACTATAGAGAATGCTGCCGAAACCTTTTTGATATACTAAGTTGGCGGTTGGCCTGGCCTGATTAATAATCCGTAGAGAATTGGTGCTATAATCCAAGTTTTTGATTAGATGGCGAAAGAATTCAAGATGAGAAGGCGGAAAACTTCTCTGTAGGCCTAAATCGTGAAGTATCCTCCTGGACTAAATGAGACGAAGGATGTCACGACTGTATGTACATATACTTGAGTACCTAAATTATTTCCATAAATCGCAAAAGGACTGATCGAAAGTTGGTATGCACTTAGGAGCAGGAAAAGAAGGCCTTCTATCTCGGCTTCTATATCGGCTAGACAGATGATGAAAAAGAACGACCCGAAGAGGACTGAGATCTTTGGAGCAGAAACTTGATCCATCTCATTGAGTTGACGTGACCGGTTCTCCTTTTCCTTCTCCCGATAAATTCCCAGCCATCTTACCTCTCATAGATCATTACAGTTTCAAGTGTTACCAGCAGCTACTCCATACAACTCGCACTCGATCAAATTATAACTCATTCCGCAGCTTTTCTTCGAGCTTTGTAATTAGAGTTCGTGCAACTCCTCAAATATCCACAAAATCATCTTACTTTCCATCTCCCCCTCCATGAACAGCCTATTAAACTCCCACCAGACTTGCGGAAAGTCCAGGGACACCCTTCATTTAGAGATAAGTCACGGGTAATATTGTAATATTTAAAGAGATTATGAAGACGAGAATCAACATTGGATTCTCCGGGGGTTCTGAGCTAAGCATATCAGAACGGTTGTGGACTAGAGAATACACTGAAGCTATACTCAGCTCCTTGAATCGTCAGATAAATGTAAAGATCATGGGTGAATGTGATATAACCGGTGTAGTCGATGAATAATATAATATGTGTATAGTAATTAGGTATTTAGCTTGTTCATATCTAACGTCTTTAGTACTGGTTTCAGGATTTTGGTCTGTTCCCTCTTGTTCGTTGCGATGGGGGCTTCTTGAATATCAGCAGCTTTTGTAAAACAAGCTGCCTGTCCACCACTTAAACGCTGACTTGACTCTATTCGTAGGAATTCCGTCGACCTATGCGGAGATATTCACCCTTTTTAGGCACCCAAATACCATAGACGATCAACCCCCATCCCCGACGTCCTCAAGCCTCGAGCCTCGATTCTTGACTCGTGAGATTGGTATCATGCCCAGCACCACATCCCAAAGAGCGAGTATAGGTCCTCGGAACCGATCAACGCAAATCAACGTTCGAGGAGAATAATCCAGAGAAACCTACTGATACCACAAATGTCCATGGCTCAATTTCACGAATCTGAGGTTGGGAAGCTCATCCTATATTGTTCACTAAGATCCTGCTGAGATATTGCACTCACGTGGTAGCTTTACTGGATTTCTGTGAAGCTCACCTGGTGGCATCCACGAACGTAGGCCACCTCGGCCCCAAATTTATTCTTCTTCAAGCACTGACCTAAGAACCACCGCTTTTTTATTAAAACAAACAAGATGCACTCAAACTGATCAATTTAGTACTTATATTTTCTCAAAAGATATCTTAAAATATGATGACATATTCCTCCGAAGATTCCTCAAAGTTACCGACCCAAAAACCCAAACCAAACGCCAGCCCCCGGAGATAGTTCTACTTGTCTAGAGCTTGATCATGAGAAGTCATCACCCTTCTCTTCAATTGCACTCTTAATTTTCAACAGAATGGTCGTCTTCCACTTGTCCAACTTGCTAATTCGATCAAATTGGTATAACTTGTCCGCGAATTGCTCCTGATCTCCTGCATCAACCGCCTCTGCGAGGTCGATTAATAATTGATGCTCCCTTGTGCTTGAGAATGTTGGATCCATGTCTCTGTACTTTTCGAAAGCTCGCCCGGTGGCCACTGAATCACCTACAGCTAGATGGCACAGACCGGCCTTGAGGAAATAATCTTTTACCGACCACTTCAAAAGGTTATTCGAGACGGAGGCTGTGGCTACCTTTTCAAAATGTTCGATGGCCTTGTAATAGTCACCGTCGAGACCGGCAATTTCGGCGACCTTGAGGAAGAGCTTATTGGCCAGTCTGTGAATATGTCAGCAAATGCTCGAAAATGACCAATACCTATGGGCAAAATATAAAGGTCAAAACTCACGCCTCAGCATTGTCAGCCTCAAACCAACTAGCAGCCAATTCATAACTTTCGATTGCTTTCTTCATGTCCCCAATCTCTATTTCATATACTTCTGCCGAATTTTGCTTATGTGTTGCAGCCCTCCTGAAGTTTCCTTTCGATGTGTAATGGTTGATTGCAACATCCAAGCATCGAACCGCGTCTAGCGGATCTCCCTTCTTGTATACTTTGAAAGCTTCTGTAAGGGTATTCGCAGCATCGTCCGGCTCGTTGAGCTTGTTAGTTTGAATATCGGCAGCGCGCTCAAATGCTTGCCCGGCGTCCTTGTCTTAGAGAAAAGACATGTCATGTTAGTCGCGATGTAGAGGTACAAAGAGGACTTGGGCAAACATTACTTAGCTTTTGCATGCGAAACGCGTTCGCAGCTTGGTTATATAATTCGGCCGCATTCTCCCACTTCTCCTGTCGTCCACCGAAAAGACTGAATCCCCCCGAAGCTCCCGCAGCTGCCTTGTCTGCCTGTTAAAAACGGTCAATATGAAGCTTATCGAGTAACAGATGGTGGGGTAATCACCTTCTGCATAAGAGTGTAAGGATCTTGTGCCATGACTACTAGGTCCCTGAGGACAGTTTATCAATTGATGAGTCTTTCTGAGAGTTGTAAGTATTATTTGTTGAGTTGTAAGAGTTGTAAGTTTAAGAGTTGTAAGAGTTGTAAGGGTTTGGGGGAGTTGGGGGGAAGTTGTAAGAGTTGGCATGTGTTTGTGGGTTATAAAGATAACCTTGTTTGTTTCTTGAAGCTCTGACATGGTCTGGCCCACCAGGCCCCGTCTGCGAATCACATACTAGTGTAGTTCCGGGGAAGGACCTGGTGGACATGGCAATTATTTTGATTATCACTTCACCATGACTAAAATATAAAACTCATCCAACAATCCTCGGAAGCTCAATTGAATTGTTCACAAAAATGTCGGGTTCAATTTGTTTGTGTGGTCGCGCACCAATGAGGCATGTCCTCTCTACCAGAAAATCCACGTGTACCCCAATTTCTCTTTCTCGAACATACAGTACTTCAGAGGTCCCTCAAGAAACATCTGCAGAAGCTTCTGCGGGAGGTCGAACGTCAATACCAGCAACAGAAGGTAGTTCAGACCGTTTTATACCGCGAAGTGTAAAGCTTTACGGAACTCGAATAGCAACTCCTCTCAGCCCCAAACCGGAAGATCACAGACTCCCAGTCCGCCGAGTATTTGCTCGAATAAATGTGGATCGTTCTCACCAGAATACGAACGTCGATGAGCTCCTTTCAAAGCCTACTTGGTCCGTTCGATCTCTCCTACCTTCTTCTCACGAGAAGCCTGCCGAAGAAATTACTGTTAAGCAACTCCATCATTTATGTCGACTCTCCGCACTTCCTCTCCCAAAAACACCGATAGAAGAGAAGAAGTTGCTAGATACACTGCATTTACAATTACATTTTTTAAGGGATGTTCAGAAAGTCGACACAGATGGCATAGAACCACTAAGGAGTATTAGGGATGAGACGTTAGAGGCACAGGCGCTTGAGACAATTGGGTTAGAGACTGAAGAAATTAAGGCCGCGCTGAAAAAAGAGGAATATGAAGGCAGGAACAAGAGACCTCGGAGGCGGACAGATGGTGCCATTGACACAAAACGTGTAGAGGATTGGAATGTGACAGGGACTGCCACCGAAACTGTCGAGTTCGGCGGCGGGAAGTATTTTATCGTGAGAAGTGGGAAAGAGACTGAGAAAAAAGTGGTGGAAGATAATCAGATGGGGTTGGAAGGAGAGGATCTCTCACACACAGAGACAGGGAGACTTGAGACGCCGCATGTGAATTGATAAAAATATGTTGAAGATTAATTTAGAATTGATACCCCATTTGTAGCATCATGGCATTCAGAAATATGCAGTAGCCCTTCGACCCATGACTATCTACCTCGCCATCATGTTAGGCTCCTCCTGCATTACCTATTGGTGCCATGCTCCGCGAATAATCGGCTCTTGAGTGACATTTCATGACCTTCCTCCCCAAACATCAATTCTTCTGCCACCTTTTCTCCCGTTGCTCGATCGACTTGAATCTTATCATCAGAATCAATCAAATGATTCTAGTTCTTTCTCTAGCACAACGCCATTCAGAAGTCACAACATAGGTACTCCTCTGGTTTCCGCCCTTCAACTCTCCAGACTCTTATCATTCCCATGTCCAACTTTCCCTCCTACATTAGAAACTCGGGTTCGCATGATATGAAATGATCCCCTTAAAAGCTCGATTTCACTTCATATATTCAGAACCCCAAATTTAATGAATATTAGACCAGGTCCTTCTAATCCCTTATTCTCTGCTATCGTAAACGCTGAAATAGTCTAAATATCGAACTATACCCCTCCATTCTTCAATTCTATATTTTAAGTTGACATGAAAAGAGTTTCAAATATTAGAGAATCTGGATATAGAAGGTATGACACTTTAGATCTCAGCCCTCACCTTTTTCAATGAAGGAAAGAGTGTGAAGGGGGAAAAGTGTCAAGGAGAGTGCTGTGATGTTTTATTTTAGCTATCTATAGCTCATTTAAATCTATTAATAAATGCCACTCCCAGTATGTGCTTTTAAAACCCAAACCAAGCAAAACCATTTCATGCTTAATTGATGTGCATCTTTTCCGCCCCTTGTTGCATCATAGTCTCATCAGTTTTCCGCTGGACATCCCTCTCCATTTTTCTAGCCTCAACCTCGGGATCCACATCACCCGCATTTCCTTTCTCCTCTTCCTGTTTTCTCTCCTGTTCTTCTAATAGCTCCAACGTCTCTTCTTCTTTCGCAACCTCTTCCACATCAATATCCTCAAATCCTATTTTTTCCAAAATTGTGCCCACTAGATATTGATAACGTAGATGACCACTCACCATCTCGCTTACATTGACGTTTTCAATCCCTTTGACATCTTGGGCTTCTTGGAGACCAGCTACACCAAATTGTATGCTGCTGGTACGGTAAAGGAAAGCGAGGACGTAATCATTCTCGGAATATACGTTTACGAGTCGTCCTGAGACGACACTGCGCATAGATCGCCATGCAGCTGCGTCCGAAGGAGCGGGTGCCCCGATTAGCACTGCTGATCTGGAATCAGAATGTTAGCATAGTCTGTAGCCGCGGAATTTAAATGCGCAGCAAAATAGTAAAAGAGTAGAACTCAACGATGAATCAAATTAGGAGATTGAACTGACTCTACCAAACCAAATGCACGGCGTTCTGCAAGACTCATCAAGCACGAGTAGATCAACCTAGCTCCTAGACTGTATCCAATCAAAGTGACTGGTCTCTCTCCCTGTGCCTTATTGATAAGTGCATCTGCAAGTACTAAACCTGCTTTGTCTGCTCGATTCTTGGCGACTGAAAATGGATTGTCTACAGCTTTTGAAATTTTCAAAAGCCCAAGCGGCCAGAGAGCAGTCATTAAGCTGGCGAATATCGTTCGGGAGATAATCTCTTTCTTGGCAATAGACCAAGCTGCACTTTTTACCATGGATTCTAACGACATGCCGAGTTTCGATAGCGCCTCGAGTTCATATCGCAGAGCAAAGACTTCACTTTGATGCCCGAGAACTCGCCATGGTGTGATGACATCTTCTTTCTGGGTCAGCCATCCACTAACACCTATTGTGAGCCTCAACCTCCGATTCTTTGCTGCTATTTCCTTGAGGGACTTTTGATGTTGCGATCCCTTGAGAGGAAGAAATGCAAAGTCGGAAACCTCTTTTGCGTAAGCATCCATCATCTTGCCCGTCATACTAGCACCATAAGCACCAAACAGACTTCCAACGATAATTCCACTCTCGGCCAGAGCTCCCAAAAGGCCTGCAGCCGTAGTCGCACCAAGGCCAAGCCCACCCATTACGGTCCCTAGAGCCCCCGCAACCAATGGAGCTGCAAGACCACCTGTGACACCCACTATCGCAGCACCTGCAACACCTGCGAGCCCTACCTTCCATCTTCGAGCTATTTTGTTCTCCTCGCTCCGTTTCTGTGTTTCCTCATTGCCAGACATCTTCTTGGCGGCTTCTAGGAGCCCTTGTGCAACCTTCACCTCTGTCTCGGCAAGAACGTGAAGAGGAAGGTGTAGAGATGAAGCTATGTGAAGCAAAAGGATTCGTGAATGGGCCGTGTAATGTTCCAGAGAAAGAAGAAGCAGTAGCATGGCATGTAGGAGCATAACTCGTTTCTCTTCTGGTAAAGAGTAAAGAGGTGTGGATGTTGGCGGGTAAAGCTCAACCAAAGCCGCATCTGCTTCCACAACATTTGTAGTTTGTCCTGCGAGAGTCAATCATTGAATTACCCAATATCAGATAAAAGCTTGAAGTAATAAATGATACTACATACTAACGACCTTGGTTTTTGGAGGTGCATCAGGGGTAGAATTTGCGCTGGCTTTTTTCTTCTGATCTTCTGTAACTTCCTTTGGATTGTTGACAACCGTTCCAATTCTCGAAATTACAGTTTCTTGCCATTCTTGGAAGAACTTGAGAGCATCATGTTTAAGCTCTAACATCTTGGGCGCCGATAATTCTTTCTCCCTCCTTTCCCGTAGTTTCCGAGCTTTCTCTTCTTCTTCCGATTCCTCTCCAGGCTGACTATCATTCGCATTAGCATCCTTATCAACAACTGTTGAGATTCTATTGGGATCTTCTCCTGTGGTAGTAGAAGCATTGAAGTTGTCACTGATTTGTTTCTGCATGACCTCTGTAATGTCAGCAATGAGGAGCGTCAGGTTAACGCGTTCCTCAATCTCCAACATTGTACTAAGGTCATGCTCATGGTCTTCAGCCGTCGTTGGTTTAGATGACCAAGGAGCCATATTTTGGATGTATAGAAAGCAAGGAGAGGAAACTTTCTCAGTTGTTTATTAAACGTCAACGCAGTTTTGTGTTCTTGTCGCTGAGCAGCTAGGGCGGTGGTTAATTGAAGCCGATGACGACATAGGTTACCGACTCTTATCTTATCATAAGAATGCCTGAGGTTAAACTACGGATTCACGTGTTCCGTAACCTTATTTGGTAAAGGAATTCCCCGTGACTTCAGAGTTATTTATCCAGCTGGTTTTTTCCATGAGCATTGACTACACGATTCCTGGACTACTCGTAGTTTAAACTATCCTAATGCTTGTGATGGAATGTTTTATCAATAGATATATAAAGCACTCAGACAAGTTATCATTTGTGCTAGTATAATAATGATAGTTTGGAGAAGTCGAATGAGAGTAGTTTATCCTCATTTATGACATCTACTCTGAAAATAAATATATTAAAGTAATTATAGTTATCTATAATCTCTTGAAAGTTCAAAGTTAAATTAATCTAATTTAAATTATAAATTGAAGATTTAGTTTCATTATTTGAAATATCTACTTGTTAAACAGTTCATTATACAATGGAAATTAATGATATTTAACATTTAAATATCTCTTACTCAAAGTTGAGAGAGAATCGGTGACTATCGTTGTTTTATGAGCGATTCAATAGTGATTTGTAGATAGATGGTCTATCAAGGCTCAAAGTAGTAGTCCGAACAGTCAAGAAAAGGTCGTGTATATTCAGAATACATTTGAGGAAAAGGATGAGTGAATAATCATGTTAGGCTCAATAGTCCAAGTCTCAGCTTCCAAAATATTCACTGCGAAAAATACGATAAGGAAGCTTAAAAGGATTCAAATTTTTCTTCTTGGACTTGCTCTCTTCTGTTCCTCAATAATATCGACAACCTCCATCCTTCCCTTTTTCTTCCCTTTCAACTCTCAATACTTATAATCTTACTCGCGACTTATTGAAGTCGCCGATATGAACATGGAGATGCAAGGTATTAAAGATGATCATTACGATCTGGGGCTGGAGAGCGATGCGGACCTTGAAATTGATGCTGATGCGCAACAACTACGTTTTCCCAAAACCCCATCCGACTTTTGGGAATTGGCCAAGGTACTAGGCTACATGAAGTTTGCTTTTCAGACATGCCATATGAACGAGGTGTCCGTCCCTACTGCTCGCCCAAAGCTTACGATGTCTGAGAAGAGGGCTGCAAAGAAGTCCAAGCAGCTGATGAACACCTCCGCAGGCTCTTCATCAACATCCCTCAAGCCAAACACATCCGGAAACAGGGTCACCAAGCCACTGACCGCTCCAGAAAAGACCAATCAAGCTCTTTCTGATCGGCAATATATTGCTGCTCGCAGAACTGTCGATGAAGCCTGGTACACCCGCGTCCAGGAAGCATATGCCAAATGGGCATCGCCGAAAGGCTGGTCTTCAGATAAGAGGGGATTAGCTTTCAAAGATGCGCTTCTCCAGGTAAAGTGACATTCATATTTGCAGCTCGAACCGTGTGCAACATCACTGACACATCCAAGATCCAATCTGATGCAGCCCACGACTTCTGGGAAAAACGGGCACGCCTCGCAGGCAAGCCAGAGCTCGCCGAAATGGTATTTATCAACATCTCCAAATCACAGAAAAAGTTGGCTAACCAACCAATAGAGTAATCTTTCTTTCCTTCTCAATGAGGGTTTAATCGACACAACCGGGGGGACTGATAATTTGACTGACGAGGAGAGAGTAAAATTGATGGAGGAGTCGGTTTATGGAAGGGAGGGTGGTGAGGCTACTGTCTTGACAAGTGAAGAGCAACTGGTCATAGACGAACAGATGAGACTCCTTGGGGAGCATTCTGCCAATGAATTTGGGGGCATTGAATATGATGGTGATGGGGATGTTGACATGAGCTGAAGGGATGTCTGTGGTGGTCGGTTCATGAGGCTTCTCATGAAAATCTTAATCTGGTTGTGATACTAAGATAACTTGGGCATCTCAGGAAAGGCTCTGAAGTCAACGAGAACAGCGATGTCGTAATCTATTTTATTGCTACAAAATTATATGCGACGAGGCACTCCCCTCCCAGGCGTATATATACAATGACCGTGACGCCCATTCATGCATCTGTGAATATGATATGCACGCTGCAAATGCAAGCCCCAAATACAAGCCATAAATGCCTCTAATGAGCACTCATGTAAACGACTTCCATTTTATCTACGCCGCCAATGGCGATTTCCTTACTCTCCCCGCCTCAGAGTCCGTCTCTGGAACGGTCGTACCTCCAAACCCCAATCCTGCGCTCTTCTTCCTCCTTCCTTTTCTATCACCGTATTTCTCATCGAATTTACGAATAGCAGAGAGTGTACTCATATCCTCACTGATACTAGCACTAATTTCCTCCATTGCTTTGTCGAAATGAGCTTTTGTGAGAATACGTCTCTTGGGATATGTGTAAGGAGTATCGCCTTCGTGTTTGGTGGCAAGTTCATTTTCTTCCCGGATGCATGCCAATGCAGCTGCAACTGACAGATTTTTGAGATCCGACCCAGAGTAGTAGGGTGTATTTTTGGCAAGTTGGGTAAGAGAGACTGATGAGTCGATGATCTCATCTTTTAGATGGATTTTTAGTATAGACTCGCGGTCATTTTCAACCGGTAAATCCACCAAAAGTCTTCGAGGCAATCGGCGCAGTACAGCCTCGTCAAGATCGAACGGTCGATTGGTAGCGACCATAATGAACGCAGATAGATCGTTCATGCCATCCCATTCTCGTAAGAATTGGTTGATCATCTCTCTGTGAGCGGTCGAGCGCTTAGTATCACCACGAGCAGCAAATATAGCATCTGCCTCGTCGATGAAAACCACACAAGGCGAGAGTTTCTTAGCGAGAGAGAAAATTGCTCGGACGTTCTTCTCGCCTTCGCCGACGTACATATCGTTTACTTCAGCGCCACTAATCTCGAGAACGGTCGCGCCGCTTTCTTTCGCAACTGCTTTAGCCAAAAGAGTCTTACCGGTTCCAGGAGGTCCATACAAGAGCAAACCAGGCATCTTATCAGTAGCAAGTACACCATAAGTGAAAGCCTCTGGCCGTATCAACGACAAGCTTGTCAAAGTCTTCAGTGCCTCCACGGTTTCCTTCGGAGCATGGACATCTTCGAACTTTGTGTGAATATCCGAAGGTATGACCACACCTCCCAGGAGCTTTTTCTCGTGAGGAGTGCACGTTTTCCGAATTTGTTTCAGCCTGTCCTTAATGTTTGTATTTTTCGAAGAAGTGTTGATCTCATCAAGCATCTTGTTCACGTCATCATCTTCTTCCTTTAACTCTGCTGCGCCCCAAGAGAATTTGGCACTGTCACTTTCGGACAGCAGCTGTTGAGCTTTCCAAAACGTAGGTCCATCTATAATCTCCGGGTTATTTTCCAACCCTAGAATAGTTGTTGCGAGCCTTTGTACGCGAGCGTAGTGCCAGACTGCCTCATCTAACCCAGCGGATTGCACCCAACTGCCGTCGAGATCTTTTTCTATATCCACAGTGATACGTGCGTCACCCGCGAGTTTTGTGAGCATATCCTCGACGTGTCGTATGTTTAAGGTTCGAATGCGTAGCTTGTCATCGGCTTCAAATACTGCATCTTGTTCTGGTCTTCGATCCGGAGGGACAAATATTGTTCGTTTCTCGCCTTCGACTATATCAGATTGGATATGCTGAATACCTGCTAATGAGAGCTCGGATTCTCCTTGCTCCAAAGAACTTGTTCCAACCATAATTATATTCCGCCCGGACTGCCAGCGCTTGGTGACCAATGTCCGCATTTTATCGATGATGTTATATCCATCGTATGTTCTAGTCAAATCCTTGTAATCACGAACTTGAATGATAAGGTCCCTCGCGTTGGCTGTATCAGTACCCGAAGACTCCGATGCACGTTTTGAATCGGCACCGGTGACTAATGCCTCAAGTAAAGCCGCCGTCTTCAAATCGATCCACTGTTCAGCATTAGATTTCAAATTACTGAAGGTTGAGTTGCCATTGCTGGAAGCCGAAAAGTTCGGGTCGGCAAAAGTAGCAAATGGCATCACAACATCTGATGAACGCCTGTTGTTATCAGCTGCCGGATTGAGTGCTCCCTTCAATCGACTAAAAATTGCCGAGAGCTTTTTTTGTGCTTCAGAAGAATTCGATGCTGTAAAGGCAATTGCGGGACCAGGTTTTCTGCTCATGCCCGTCATGTCTTCTTCCTCGGCTCCTTCCATATCTTCAGATGCCGCGCTTGAGTCCTTTTCGTAATCCTCTAGCCTGCCCGCCATTCGCGAAGTTTCGTAGCCTAAGAGGGATGCTTTCGCCCCCGTCCAGGCCAAATTCTCATCGATATATGGCCCCAAAATTTGGGCTATGTCGACCGGGTCAAGACGTATGAGGTCAGCTCCTAATTTGGCCGAAATTGTCTCCACGACAGAGTCTAGGTACAATATTCCTCCGTCTTTAGGGCATTGCAAGTGGAGAATGGGTCTCATAACATTTTTACCGTCCATAATAGCTTGTGAGGGGCGCAATTTCAATCCTGCTGTGACGGATGCCAATATTTCTTTGTAAACATTAACATGCATGCTATATTTTGCTTTCTCCGTGGAAGGCAAGTCGCACTCGACAATGGATTTGATTGCATGGCTCATCTTCTCGGTTGCTTCGGGATCTGTCGGATTGATATTGGATTCCGTGACGTTACTACCATAGTAAACAGCGAGCGAGCCGGTCTGCGGCAGTTCCTCCGCCAGTTTGACATTATCCCAGAACCAATCCGGTAGTACTATCGGTGGTAAACCTTCTGGCTGTTTTTGTCGATTTGCTCTTAAGGTTCGCCCCGAAAGTCTTCCTCGAGACCTTTGCTCAGGGTCTATACTCTCAACTGGCTGTATTGAATCTTCCGCCACTGGATTGTCCAACTCTGCTTCCGCAGATACCTGAGGAACATCCGCCGGATTTCCTAGCTCTGCGTCCTCAGGTATTTGCGGGATATCCTCTATTACCGATCTCTCCCCATTATTATCACCCGGATTTGCTGGGTCTTCAGGTGTATTGAAGTAAATTGCTGAACGGTGAAAGGTGCGCCGAGGAGGGGGGAACCTACAGCCTGCGATAATCCGACATGTCTGCCTCGAGAGAGGGTTCCTACTTGTGCGAAGAGCTCGCAATGCTACGGCATGCATCCGGTAGACTTTCACGCTCTCTTCTGAGCGAATAGTTCGTGAAGGAAAATGAGAATGTGGTCGTGAAAGTGTTTGAAATATCCCTTTGAAGTTCTGCCAACTTACCAATGTACCTTGTTTGTAAGGCATCAACCGAGAAAAATTCAGGCATCAAAGCTTGCTTACTTGCCACCAAAAAAGACGTGCTAAATTTTTACAAAATGATATCACTTATCTTTATAACTGTGCCCGATATATCTGACATCGATTTATTTGACATTGATAATAAATATAAGATTATATACTTGATTTCCATATATTCAATAGATAGATACATCAATAATATCTTTCAGACATCCATGAAAAGACTCCAGGGTAGTTTAGCTTAGAACAAATCTTCTCCAAAGAATTTCATTTACTAGAGGAGTGGTTTCAAAGGAGACGAAACACAAATCTATAACAATGATATTTAATTTATCTAATGGGTTATGTAGCTATTCAAAAGTAGCAATCCAACGAAGCTCCGGACTTTCTGATATCAAGATCTTCTGAAGGAAGTATACCTTCAAGAACCTCACGTAGATCTCGAGGTCCACTGGCAAAGCAATGATTAACCATTGTACCATCATTCATTCTCACATCTACTCCTCCATCCGCCTTGTTAATCCTCCAGTTGTTTTGCACTTCACGAGCCATCTCTTCCATAGCCACGTCGTTGCCTACCTTTCCGATGTCAAAGTGTTTGAATTGAAGGTCGAGATCTTGATCGTTGTTGAAGCACACTATTGCCGCCTGGACAAAACCATCGAAGCATTGAAATATCTCATCTAGGCCAGTTCCAGGGACAGTGTTTAGATTGTACAAGTGTGGCCTGCAGGCACTCCAAAAGCGAAAGATGACAGTAATGATACCTTGGTGACTCGGGTGTACAGCTTCGACACTGTGGCCGAATCTACCATAATGACTACCAAGGTTGTTGAACATATGTTGTAGCAGAACTTTCATATGAACCAAGAGCTGCTCGACTGGTTGTCCACTCAATACGAGGTTTTCGAAGGCTTTAGACACTGCTACCAGGTAGACTTCGCATGCGAGCGAGCCAGCTTCTTTGCCAAATGCGACTTCTAATGCGGAAGGTACAATTTCAGTCAATAAAAATTTCAACAGGTGAATTTTCCGTGCACCCCTCGAAATCTTTTTGATGTAGCTATGGAGAGCATTGGTACCTGACAAAGAACTTCTCAATCCATTCCAAAGATAATAGATTAACCCGTTTCTTGCTTTTTCCTGCTGCGAAGACAATTGCAGCGTATATGATATCAAACCCGCGAGGTAGAGCGTAGGGTCTGTCTCCGGGGGCCAGTATGCAACTGAACGGCGGAAGAAGAACTCTGGTGGTGGACAAATATCGCTGCAATGAGAGCGTATCTGGGAAACGATTTCTTGCACAAAGCTCACATACGCTTCATGAGCAATACTGTTACCATTTTGAAAATTTTGTAGATGATGCTGCATTGAAAGCATAGTAGAATTCAAAATGCCCGAGAACTTAGTCCTGATCGTCTCGCTGCTAACATTACCAAATGTGGAGGCCAGTAGTGATTTGTCAGAAAAAATCTTCTGCATCCTAATGATACCATCTAATCCGGTTAACGCAAATTCTAGTCATGTATGCCGAGAGCTTACCTTTGACGAGTTGTTGATTCTTTGTTACTGAAGGTGCTTCTTGCCGGAAGGACTCTAGAGATGAATCTTTCATAATTTCGCCCCCAAGGAGAAAATGCTCTTTTTTGAGTAATTGATAAGTCAAGGCATTTTCCCAACGAAGCTCATGTTGTGGCTTGGAAACGGCTATCATCCATTCTGATCCAATGTCGAAACCAGGAAACTACCAAATATTAGTCGAATTCAAAGCATAATGGAAAACTGGGAGTTTCTACATCAGAATGTAATGATTGTGTGTGCTCAAGTAGTTCACTGAGAAACAGCGGCCAAGCTACAAGTGCGCAATGAAATTGCTCCCGATGCTCAAAAACAGCGTTGATACCTACGGCGAGAAAGACCTTTGGGGACTAATATGACCATCAGCAGAAAACACAGAAGGTGATAGCTTTGGAAATGCATACATAGAGGCCAAACCTCATGAAAACCGAGATGAGCTGCGCCCAGCATTTTGTTAATCGCTCTATGAAGAAGTAATTCGTTGTTGTTCCTAGTGGGAACGGCCCGTCATGCAATATTCTCTGAATTGTGTCTCGAAAAATTGGCGTAATTGCATGATCGAGTGGCTCAGAAGGTTAGTCTTACGAAGTATTAGATCTGAAAGGAGTAGAACATACGTTAATATAATTGTCCATAAACTGCATTTCTTTCGCCCAATCGGGATCGCACTCTAAGCCCTGGCTGTCAAATTCATCATCTTCATCTGGGCTCGCCTCCGGCTTGCTCTCTGGCTCTGCGTTATGAAGTTGGTACAAATAGCAAGTGAGAATCTCAATTACAGATGATGTCAATTCTTGGTCAATTTTGTCATTCGAAGAGCCTATAGAAAACATCTTTACAAGCATGTCTGAAAATCTATCAGCGAATGAATCTGGCACTGCTATCTCTGACTTACCTAGGTTTATGGTATGCTTCAAAGTTGTTGTATTTGAACATTTCAATGTTTCTATCATCGATCTCGCCACAGCTTGGATACAGGACATGGTACTTCTTCGGTTACAGTCAACGTCCGTTTGGAAGGCTCCGTCAGATTGAATTTGCAGTTGCCGCCGTACTTGAGTCAATTCCACGTATTCTCCGAGCAGACTATTGAAAAAAGAATCCTGCCAAGTAATAAATGGTTTATATGAATCCACAGGGAAACTGGAAGGAATGCTAGACAAGGTAAACCGAGCAAGCCGTTCCCACGCACTCAAATTGATCAAAAACGCTTCGTTATGTGAGCGAGCGGCCGAAACAAGCTTCTGCAATAGGGTGATGGATGGCCCGTAACTTGACGGAGCAGCCCAGTATACTGTGCATAGAAGGTCATGATGATTGCGCAAGGAGGCAAGGTCACGATGAAGGATTGCCTCCTCCTTTGGAAATTGTCGATCATGATTTGGTAAAATTCGTGCAACTAAATTTCGGAGACCTTTGGTATTGCCCACTGCACGCTGATGACTAATGGCGATAGCCACGATTTTGAGAAAAATATGAAAGCACCGATCCTCCGGTTCAACATCTAATAGAGACTCTGTATTTAAATCCTCTAAGAATTGAGGCGATTTGTGAACTTCTTCATTCCGCAGATTTGCGAGCTTTTGTAAGGCAAAGCAATCAAATAGAGCTCCAACTATCCCACTACACTTCCACCAGCCCCACCTGGACATCAAATAATGACATCGACTTACAATTGCTCTGCAGTAATCATTGAAGCTTGGTGATTGTCTAGTATTGGTCGCATAAAGTGCAAACACCCTTTTGATTAGTTGTTGTGTAAGTAACCAATTATCACACCCAAGTTCCTGCCGTGACGCTGATGAAATGTAACCATGTTCATCAAACTCAAAAAGTGGTAGGAGAGAGAACATGAAGAACCATAGCTTTTCCATCTCATTAGCATCCTGTAAAGGACCTATGCTTTTCATACCTAATTGTTTGTTTGCTACATCCCAGAACGAAGCGCGGGGAATTTTGGCAGCCCCTAGAACATGAATGATGATGACCCAGGATTCAGCAAGATAACGATCACTCCTTATGCCATTCTCTCTTACTGACAGGTACTGTAAGTCATCGTACATTTTTCTCACCATCTCTAAGCCTTGCGGTATCAAGAGACTGATGCAAGAGCCTGCCAATTTCTGCAAAACTTCTTCGAGGCGAAGAGTAGAAACATGTGCACCAATCCTAGACATACAAAGTAATCGAAGCGAGAGCACCAAAAGCCTAGTTGTGACTTCAGTCGTTTGGCGGTTGTTGACGTAATCTATAGAGCCTCGACAAACATGAAGACGAGACGAGAAATCGTCTAGTATCTCTAACATTCGGAGTAAAAAGTCGCTCCTCAACTCGGAACTTGAGAAGGTTATGCTATGCTGTACATAATCCAAAATGAGATTGGCCATCGCGACCGGATCAGGCTTATCAGATATCTTGGATGTATCAGTCAGTTGTTCTGTTAGCCAGTCAACGCAAACACCCATTTGCTCGGAGACAGTCTCATTCCAGGTTTCCCATACGAAGACTTTGTCTCCTAACTCAAGCGAGATTGCAAGCCGGTTATCATCAAAAGATACAAGGTCTGAATCTCTCAGCGTATTTGCAAGGCGCCCACTACCAATAAAGGTCGTCTCATGAAAATATACCCCTGTTTGTAGTGGAAAAACATCAAAGTGATGAGGATACCTTGTGCCAAATTTTCCAAGGCCAAAAAGCTTCCCATGATCTGTGCCTACTTCGCCCAGCAAAGGCGTTGAGAAATCCAAGATGAGTGGCTCACTAGGCTGGCGGTAGATAGCTGCACCTGCGTCTACACGTTTAGGCATTCGCTTCCGACGTCGGTGTTGCTTGCCAACTTCCTTTGCAGCACTAGTTGGCATCAAATCATTGTTCCCGCTAGAGACATTTGACTCTATTGAAGGATATACGACATCATCATCGGCCAAGAAGCGGCTCAATTGAAGATTTCCCCTCTGTAAAGGCTGATGGCGACCCATGCGGAAAAGAGCATCAAGAGTCTTCTTCCTCGGTTCTAAAGTGTTGATAGGAAATTGCTTTGCTTCAAGTTGCGCTGATCTTGCGGCCGGGGCTGTAAAGTAAGGATTTGTTCGTGCTCTCGGTTTGCTTTTGGCATTGGCTGTTACCACATTTTTCGATGTAGGCTCTTCTGGTTCGGCATGTCTAGTCCCCACAAAGTCATTCATCGAAGGCTGCCTTACTCTGGGTACGCGTATCTTCCTTGTATTAATATACGCGGCATTTGGCTGAGACCTGTATAGGCTCTTCTTGAGTTTCGTTATTGGTGATGGAAGTTTTGTTTGCTGATTAACAGAGATTTGGCTGAGCGGATACGCATTGCTAACGTTTTCAGACCTTGATACACATGAAACATTCCTGGGCTGAATTTTGCGGTTCCTCCAATCTTGCAGGACTGATTGGGCATCGGCAGTGTCTTCGCGAGTGGCAAGCCTGACAAACTTCCGGGTTGGACTTTGACGCCCAAGTCCCATTCGTGACCTTGCGCTACGAGCAGCAACCTTAAGAAATGACGGGGCATTTAGCTCAAAATAGCCAGAATCTTGAGCAATATCTATTATACTTAGCTTGGGAGGCAGCCGCTTCTGCCGCTTTTGTTTGGGTTTAGTGGACTTGCGAACAATTGTAGCTGTGGATGTAAGATGTGAAGTTATTCTCGGTTGGTATGAATGTGGTTGTTGTCTCCCACCAGAATACGAAGATGTCATGAAGCGCTTAGCATTTGGCTGGTTCAATGAGTTCTTGGTTCTGCGTTTGCGACTTGGAGTTGGCAGCATACCATCAACGCGGTCATCTTCGATAGCAAATCCCAAATCTGATTCTTGAAATAGGCTGGGAGCTTCGCTTCGTTCATCATTATCCATAAGAAAGCCAGTAGAATTGATCTCATCAGGCCCGTCGCTTTCGTCAGATTCCAAGAATGCAGGTCTGTTCACAGTCTGTGTGGAGACAGTTGGGTTGGACCCTCGCACCAGGGGGAGAGCAACACCAGCACGTTTCTCGTTCGGCTTTGGATTCTTCCTAGTTTGAGATTTATGCCCTCGTATCTCTTTCATTTTTTGATCAAGCCTTAGGTGAGACGCTGGCAGTACATGTTTCATTCTTTTCTTCAAGAATACCATTTCGTCGTCCTCTTCCGATGATGATGATAACGACGGAGAGGCAGATGGTGAGGAAGGAATTGTTATTGGATCGGCAAACGGATCATCCTCATCATATATTATTTTTGTAGGTGATGCATATGAAGATGCCTTGATAGCACTCGTAATTGGCGTATGCACTTCTGTTGAACGCCCAAAATTTGGAGAGCTCTGGTCTTGCCAAACAGGAGTAGAAATGGCCGAAGAAGGAAGAGAGACTACACGAGAAATAGTTCCCCGTGCATTTCCTGAACGTATAGGAGGTGAGCCAGTGGGGGATGAGCCAGGAAAATCATATATGTCAAAGGTCGGTTCTTTATTCACATGTTGAGCGTCAGATGGTAGTTTCGGTCGGTTTTTAGTTGAGTAATTCTTTGATGACTTCTTCTGGTCGGACTTTACTAAATTTGAATCCTGTTTGAACAGCTCAGGGAGATCAGGAAACTCCTGGTCACTGTCGTCTTCATCTTCCCTCAATGTAGAATTTTCTGGGTCGATTATAGTTTCGCGTACGCTATCTGCCAATGTCGACTGTGATGGAGAACCTCTGTTCGAGTTCATGGCCTGGCTTTCTTCCGTAAAACCCATTTCTGCCTCCTCTGCCTCTTCTGGGTCTTGAAAGTCCCTATCCCACAATTCCTGCCCATGTATGACTCGCCTCCTTCTATTATTTTCCTCTTGACTTGGTCCAATACGCACGGGTTTGATGTGTGAGGCTTTCATCCTTTGCTCGTACCGTTGTTGCTCTAACAGAAACGGGTGTATTTGCACAGGCTTTCTTTCCCTGAACTTCCTTTTCGGCAGGTAGTTTGAATGGTCAAAACCTGGATGCAATTGTCCTGGGTTCTCTCCGCGTATCCGATCGAGATGGTTCGAGATTTTGGGTTGTTGCACAGGGGAGGAGAGGGGCTGCACCACCGGAGAGGAACGGGTTGGACTTGCTGGGGGCGATGATAGAATACTGGATGCTGGGGAAAGTGCTCTAATCCAGCTCATAGAAATCTCATCAGCTTCTACGACTGGGGTCGACTCTCCTGGAGACGTTATCACTCCATCTTCAATATGTTGTTTTTGATCTTGATTCACCATGTCCAGGGAGTCTCTCATGATTTGTTCTTTCGGGCTGCCAACAGATACGCCATTTACCATATCGAAGGATTGAATCATATCAACGGATGAAGCTTGAGACAGTCCGATCTCTTCGACCATTTCCCTCGAATTTGAACAAGGCCTTTCCTCCTCACATCTGCCATCATTAATTCTGTCCAAGACATCGTCGATATCGTAAAATTCGTCGTCGGCCGCAATATCTCGTTTCTCATGATCTGTAGTACTTTGGGAATCGAATTCCCCATCATCATCGGAATCCGGAACCACTCCTTTCTCCTTCCAATTTGCCATTTATGTCAAATAACATGTTATACTCGCAATGTATGAAATTATTTTCCTCTTCTAGTCGCGATTTCAAAGGAATGGTTGCTTTTGAGGTTGACGCGACTGAACCACTTTACGCGACCAAATTTTACGGCGGTCGAGTTTTTTACCAGAACTAATGCAACTCTTAGTCAGCTTCTGTCGCCTCCGATTTCCTCATGTTTGACCTCACTCTCATCACCTAGGAGCACAACAGTACAGACTTTCTGTTGTCGAAGGAAAATATGAGCAAAATCAAGGGAATTTTCCCTTTGTTCTTAGCCACAGCCTTTGGCATTGGTAATGGTATGTTATGATGTATTACATTAATTGACTGGTAACATTTTAATGAGAAAAACTTCAGGTATCTGGGTTTTTGGGCCAGCGTTAAAAGAGCAACAAGAGAACAATTTGCAGGAAAAGTAAGTGAGCTAAAGGATTATATCTGCTGCTTCGTGTTCGCGCTGTGATTGACTGACCTAATATAGGGCAGCCTTTGAACATCCAATTCAAACCCAAGAAAGCGAGACGGCAAGGATAGCAGAAGTAGAAGCAAGTCGAGCTGCTAGTACAAATGCCTTATTGAATTCATCCAGGACTTCAAGTTCTTTGTGGCAGTCGGCTAAATTTTGGTCAAGTCCTCAGCCAACATCCAAAAGCAGTTCGGAATCCCAAACAAAAGAACTGGCCGCCGAGGCGAAGAAATCATGAGCCAGCCATAATTTTGTTGCATGTTTGTATTATATCAGCAATGAATAAGACAGAAAAGCGACATATAGCAGATATGTCTTTCTCAAAAGGCAGCATATTGTTTTAGGTTATAATCTGGTGGGTTATAGCCCGCCATCACTGTAATATAGAATGCTTGCTCTGTGGCCAGATGTCACAAGCTACCCTCACTACCCCAAGCTTTCATATGTCATAATGCTGGTCTTTATAAAGGGTGGGTAGATTCAGGGTAATTTCCCTGCCAAATGAAATAGGAGTTTAGAATGATACAACTCGGGATTAGTACATTGATTGCAACTTTCAATTGTCAAGGCCGAGACGTTGTCGAAAATGCAATCCATATAATGGGTATTTACTTTTAGATCCGCTAGTAACATCTATCTTGGCCAGGTACCCTTCATCTAAACTCCAATGATTTTCATGCTTGAGCTTCGTTGAGGAGCAACCTGGTCTCGATTTAGCTCACTGATATGTGTTAATAATGTTCACAAAAGGTCCTGATGGACGAGACATAAAATGTAATTCTTTCGAACATCCAAAAGCGGTTTTTTTTTGGTTTTTATATTTGATTTTATCGCGTCTTCACTAAAGATTTCATGTACAGTCTTGAATGTCGAAATGTGCACAAGCCACGCCACCAAAAGGACATATCTACTATAGGAATCAAATCCCGTTCTTCTCCCCATTCCATGTCTCATACTTTATCTCATCTTCGCTCGGACCATTCCTGATGCCATGGCTGACCCCGTTACATTTGACGCCGCCTGAGCCTGAGCCTGAGCTCCACTAACTCCGACGTTACAGCTCATCATCCCACACTGGGCTTCCAGATTTGGAGGTGGAGTATCTTTCACCTTAGTCGCATTTGTAGCTGCGGCCCAGAGACTTCCGATATTCGGGAGTACGGTACAGCATCTATTGAAATTTACGGCCATAGTCGCATCTTGAGTTGTCATGACGCCGGTGTATACATTTTGGAGATTGGAGACGATGGAAGGGAAATTGGCCATGAGGACTTTCGCTGATTTGATGCCGGCTGGGGAGAGGTTGGGGGTTTTCATGAGAGTAGCGAGTTGTACGGGTTCGTCTCTTGCGAAGGCGATGGCGGTCTTGAGTTTAGTCGAGTTGTTGGGGTCGTCGACTTTGAGTGAGGTTAGAATATGCTATTCAAATTTGAGAATAGGAGGGGAAACATACGGTATGCGTTGACGGTGTTTACAGAGGTGGCCCAGTTGTCTAGCGAGTTTTTGACATCGTTTGCTGTGGGTGGGTTTGAAGGAGTGAGAGGTTTGGGTGAAGCAACTCTGGCAACTGCTGCTGGCGCCGCGGCTTTTCTTGCTGGGGTGGTGGTGGTTAATGCAAAGGATGTGCTTGCAAAAAACAAAACCATGAGAGTGAGTGGCTGCATTTTGAAGGTTTATGAGCAACCAAGTTGTATATTGAATAGCTTTATCAAATATATAACATATGATGTGGCATTGAAAGTACGCAGCAACCAGGCTGGATAAACAGATTAGAATTAATTATTGACTGAAGAACAAGGAGAATGTGAAGAGGAGTTTTCTGCCAGAGAATGCGGAAGCAAAGTCGAGGCCCAAGCATGATGGGTATTACTTTCATAAATCATATTCTTCCTACCGATGTGTCTAGTCAGATTCAAAAATAGAAGGCTTGGAACTATGCAAAATGATCGCAAGAACAATGCCAAGTTCATTACTAGTCGATAAATCTACATAACTGGCATATGTACGTACGACAAGAGACGTCCCACGCTACCAACAGCTGTCGAGGCCGTTGTAGATTGGTGTTGCCAAGGAGTATATGGAGGACCCTGCACTTGAAAGGCCATCTGACAGTTTCAAGGCAGTTGGGGAATCGTTTCGAAACGCACTCAAAACGCAAGAAAAGAGAAACTCTCCAGTTTAATGGTTCGTTGACTTGTTATCGTTGTCAAAACTTTCAATGATTGCTAGGAGCCGGCGGGCTTGGGCGGGAGTCCTCCAGTATGATTCAATGATGATCGCTGTGCTAAACCCCCATGGCCGGCTGTATTCAAGCGATGTGCCAATGCGGAAACACGTATTCGAACGTCTGCCCATATAACATGAGAGGTTTCCATCGCCTATTGACGCGGGGTTGCATGTCCTACTAAGGACGTGTCCCGAAAGATCCTTGCGGTTCTTGGAAATGACAATTGATATATCCTTTTCTAATAGGCATAGGTTTGAAGATATACCGCTTAAGAGGCGGTGCGGCCGTTCTGTCATTAAAGTCTCATTAGAGGTGAACGAAATGTAAGTATGGTATTGTTACGTGTAAGAAATAAATTATGGAAGGGTAAAGCTAAGTAGAGAGGCATATGCAATAGCGTATAAGCTATAGTAGTGGAGGGCCAGTATGTGTTTCTAACATATTCATCATCAATGAGCATCGGCTGTTCTTGCATCGAAGGAATATGAGGATAAATCACTTGTGCGTGCTGGCAGTGCAAGATATCTGGGAAATTGCGTTTCAAGGCATGACCATCGCGATATATGGATCCACGCACATCTGGGTAAGATATGGGGAGGAGTGAAAGAGCTAAGATATTGCATATTGAACACTTTCAAAGGATATTTTGTTTTGCATGTATGTTGATGCTCGAAACACATCTGCGGCCTGTGCACGGCTAAACATTGGTTTCTAGTAAACACGTGACTATGAACCTCGATAAATTTTCAGCTTAGACTTCGGCACCCTTCACTCCAAATAAAAAACTCGAAATGACAAGTGATTTCCTGAGTAGTTTGATCGTTTGATGTCAGTGATGATGAGTAAACGGACTGTATTCCTAACACAATGGTGTGCTCTCCGTGATTCAGTTGGATGGCTTTCTATCTAAGTCCGAAGCCTGTATCTAGATGCACATCATCTAGACGTCTGGACTCCATAAGTCTCACTTGAAGCCGATCTCCGAGTATTCGACGACGAACTGAATCTCGAATATATGGGATGGGCAGTCAGTCATATTCTTTTGAGAAGTTAGACTGTCATTGATCGCCGCGTCTGTCGAAAACACGACGTGCACAGGGCGTGTTTCACGAAGATCAAAACGTTGAAACTGCGGCCGAGAATGCAGGCTTGTCAATGTTTCCAGTTCGTTCATGTCAACGATTGTAGTCTTTGAAAAGGTTAAGTCTTGTTGGCATTTCTGGACAGCGCCAAGCATCTCAGTAGTTGGGAATGCCCTTGGGAATGCCGTTGAATGGAAAACATGGATCGATTTACCACACTATTCTGAAAGGGCAAGGACTTTCACCCTTCCAGTGAAGCTAATTCCTAATATTTCTCCAGTGATAGTCGAGATCTGTAGCAATGAATTTTTGGTTTTTAAGACTACGCAAAAGAGACTTGTTCGATCATTTTGTTTGACTGCGGCAAATATTAGTACACCTCTTTCTACGGAGGATAAGTATCCCTGTAATACCTCCAGGACTATGTAGAGGCCAATGCCTTTAGGCCAGCCAAGGGAAACTTGGTGAAGTCTATACCTTTGATCTGAGCAAGCAACAATACCACTCTATCTGGAAAAGGCAACAGTCTTGCAATGCCCTCGATGGTGTAGAGACCCTGTATTGATACCCTAGTTATTTGGAGACTGGTCAAGAAAGCCTTGAACCAGTCCTCATTTTCATGCACAAACTGGAAAACTGCCAGTAATTTCCTGTCTTAGGAAGATTTATAATACCTCAGTATTGCAGCAATACAGAGCGTTCTAGTTAACGAAAACTTTCTCTTGGAGGCATAGCATAAACAGAAGTTTTTTTTGGCATTGACCACAAGGAGTTCTTCCTAGACAAGACATTGCCCGTCCATATCCGGGTGATATCGAAAGAGTGGTTCGATAAAATGATTGTTCTTGCACAGGATTATAAAAATAGTTTGGTCTGTCGGTTGAACCACGACGGCCTGTGCGACCTTACTTTTATAAGCAGGACTATAGCATAGCGAATCTTTCAGGTTGTGTTGAGTATCTGGATTGACCGAGCCATTGTTCATGGAACCGAGAGTAGGAAGTTGTTTCAATTCGGAGTTCAGTCATTACGACCGGTCATGCTCTTTTCCATCCGTTTCGGGCCATTGCGCAATATTGACATTGCGAAATCAACGTAGTTGGTTTCGAAATGAGCTAGTTCATTGATCAATATACTAGCTTATTCAACAATGAACTTGATTTCGGAATGAGCTAGCTTATTCTGGAATATACCTGTATACAGCAAAATTGAAGTTATTTGTAAATGAGCTAATTCATTTATAAATATTTTTCATATCTTATTATACTGATTCATTAAAATTTATAGGGGTTCAAAGTTTATAAGAATTCAAAGCTTCATTTTCGACTTCGTCATCGCCCTTATTTTCGATTTATAAGAATTCAAAATTTATAAGGAAAACTTCAGTATTATTCCTTCATTTTATATAATAATTTTTTCAATTATGATTTTATATTAATTAAACAAAATTAATGTAATTTAAAATGAAATCAAAAATGAGGTCGAAAATGAGGGTGATGACGAGGTCGAAAATAAAAACGACAATAATATATATTTATTCCGTATACCTTTAATATGTTCACAAAATGAACTCAACTTATTCACGAATACCCTTACTTTTTCCTATTTCGATATCAAGTAGTTTATTCTACAACCTAGTATATTACAGAATCAACATAATTGATTTCGCAATGTTGCGTAATGGCCCGGAATATATCTAGTGGTGTGGTTTGCTGTGTGATGCTGAAGATTGAACTAAATTAGTCCTTTAACCTGACAGACTAAGAGAGTTCTTTCTCGCCGATATTCTTTCGTGCCACCAGAAATATTTAGAGCCACGGAATGGAATGCAGCCCTTGCAGAAAGGAGAGATCAAAATTGCCTTGCAAATGGATGCCATTTGGTTAGAATCTACCGACAACCACTGCCTCCCGCCTCAACGGCACATTGGCACAAACCATTCGCTGCTTGTACAAATACGTTCGATTCTTTAATACTACTGCCATTATTCTCTGCCGTACGATCGATACTCCGAGTGTCAACATATGCCATAAAATCTATTCAATCCTAATATTTCTATAGTTTTCACAATTAAAAACTCCTTCCAAATTACAAATTGAGCATATGGTCAGACATTTCGAAAAATAGAGTAAAGTCGAAAGCACCCTTAAACCCGCAGACCTGCTCAGGGACCATGGTAACCGAGGCGCAGGTAAATGGCAGAACGATTGCTTCTTGCGCGGTAAAGTTAGTCCGGAGGATCATCTTATTATTTGATTAGCCAAATTGTTTGCATATATCTACCCTCTAAGCCTTACCTTGTTAGTCGTTTCATACCAGCTTGTGGTAACCTATCTTCTGCCCTGCTGAAATTGAATGTTTGTCAGCCGTGTGATTATGTTCCGCGTAGCCTTGTGCGACTATTAGGACCATGAGCTCGGGGTATATGGGTTTGTTTAAGTATGTTGTTGTTAACAATAAAGTCTCATGGCTCAGTGGTACAATTCTGGGTCGTTGACTATAAATCAAAATATTGTATAAGCAGTAGCTAGCCCGGGAGATACCCACTTGTTGGGCCCAGTACCGAAGGCTAATTCAGAATGTCTTTCGGGGCAAACTGCTATGTGTGGGGTTCGGCTTTCAATTTAAAAATTCTATGGTGTAGATTTGATTTCTACCCGCTTCGCCGCGGTCCCTCAGTTGTTGCATTCTGAGGACAGATTTTTTTGCCATTTTCTCCTCCGCTCTCGCTATTGTTTGCTATACATACAAATATAAATGGAATGAGGATATAAAATTAATTTGTGGACATCTCACTTGGCTTGAAATTGCAGTCACACGATTCCCGTCAATAATATTTATTTTTGGAAAAAGACACTACGAGAAAAAAGAAGCTTTACATTTGACTCCAGCAAACGCAGATATATGCTATAATAAATGTAAGATTACACGTCGCGTTGGACAAGCAAAACATTCGGAAGCGCACTTTGTTTGCTCAAAACAAACAAACTCTGCTGGTGGCACATGCTCCATCCTGATTTGATAGTAATGTGGCGTACAGACTCTTTGCGGAAATCACATCGCCGCCTTTTGACTTCTAGTATCTGCGAGATTATTCCGGGCTCCGGCGGAATTTCTTAGATCCTCTTACCCGTCGCAATATCATAATACCATATCATCACATATTCCTGAATCAGCAGCTATCCGCCAGTAAGTACGAAAATAATGTGATCTGAAAACTAATCCTCCAAAAACGGTTTGCGTGACGGGCAAGGGGGGATTGGATCGGCCATACTTGGTGAACCATTTACGGACAGTTGATCAAAATCCTCCCAATCAGATCGAAAATCACACGCAGTTATTTCATTCCAAAAAAATAAAACCATTCACGCCAAAATCAACCTAAACCAAGCTCCGAGCCAACGAGGTAATGAGTCATCAACTTCTTCCTCGCTGGTGAATCTATTCGGACATTACTCATTGTCTGCTTAACTAATTCGAGGTAATACAGCAGTGATTCGACACGGACCTCACTAGAAAACCAAAGTGCTCTAACCGTTCCTCCTTTCTTAATTAATACAACAAGGTCATCAATCTCCTCATATGCACACATTCTCTCTACCCTCCTTTCATTTTCAAGACTGGATGCTTATTTTCCACAATCACAACACAGAAATACCCACCGCAACCAAAGCCCAACAATCCATCAAACCATCTCCTTCACAATCCTCACCACCCCTTCTTCTCCCCATCAACCTTAATAATTTTCTCAATCCCCACCATAACCGATCCCACCACATCCTCCTCATTCCCTCTCCCAAACATTCATCGTCGTCTGAACAAAAACACAGCCCCAAAACCCCGCCAACGCAATCCAAAGTGCCCAGATGTAGATGGATCGCATCCATCCCAAAACTACTATGACGAGGATAAGCCACACCCATGGAATCCAAGGTTTGATGGTCGCAAAGAACGTATTGAGGGAGCGAGTGGAAAGATCGTGAGAGCGAATGTACATTTGGCGGATGTATGAGGAGTATCCGCAGTACCAGAAGGCGATGGGTATGAAGAGGCATAGTATAATGGAGAGTACGGGGTTGGTTGGCATGGTTGAATTTTGGTTTGAGTGGTGAGTGATTGATCGAATTCTTTGTGCCTGTGATATCTGGATTATCGTCGACGCACAGGTTTTGAATCGGAGATTGGATTTTTCATGGAGATTCATTTTAGGGAAATAGAAACATTTATCCTTCTGTGCCTAAAACCTTTTTCGGCACATTGCAGCGTACTGTTTTTACAAATAAAGGAAAGTCAGAAATATTTGTTTGGTGAGCAGATTTGTCACGGGAAGAGTTAATGTATCAATTTGCCCAACCATTGATAAATCGTGGGTATCTGACATAGAAGATTATATCAAGATCAATAGATAGCATTCCGATTTACGTGAAAATGTATATTTGTAGGGTGAACTCATGTCTGCACGCTTCCTTGGTACAAGTATTCCAGAACACTTATGCTTGTGGGAATATTGAGCCGCAATTCATGCAACAGAAAGCAATCAGGAAACATTGATATATAGGATTTCCAAAACTAAAGATAGATACTGATCACGCATAGTTTGGATGCCCATTCAAACCTGCTGGATCTCTCCCCATATTCTTGGCTACACTATTTTGACCACAACTTTTCTCTCTGCTCAGCGAATTTGTTGGCTAGATAGACAAATCTAGAGATGAGGGAATGAATTTCCTGAACAGTGATATTATATAGCGAAATATACTATTGCCTCATTTATCTCATGAATGTAATATCTCCGATGTAGCAAAATTTCTTTATAGTATGCTCCTTGACAGAATATTGTAGACTGTTTGTTGTCTTGCTGATGTCTCATGGATCCCGGCACGATTGTGCATTTGTCAGAAGCTTGTTTTCAGCTTTGTGTTGCATGGAAATGTAAGCTGTAACAAATGCCGAACATCAAACTCACTGGCAACCAAAAATTATTCTCAATGCCATCCTCCTTTTCCAAGCTCGGTCTTGTCCGTAGGGTTGCAACAGCATGTACACCTTGGTACGTAATTATCGTTCTCGCAAAGATCACCCACTCACCAGCCAAATCGATTGGACGGACTCTGACACTCGCCATTTGATGGTAGATACCGATTTGTCTCTTAAATCCTACGAATTCAGCTCGCCATTTTTAATTCATAGAGAAATGTATACCGGCATTGATCATGAACTCTCGGCACTTGACGCAGGAGCCATTTGTTACTCTTAGAGAGTGAATGAATCAACAACCCCGGTTTGAGTAATCTATATCGAAAAATCGATAGTTTGCCACAATGCAATGCTTTGCCACGAAATAATAGCGGAAAGCAAACCCAGGCAAGCTTCGTGATGTGAGCTTCTCAAGCATCATAGCCACATCTGTCAGCCGCGCACCAGCATGGGACCGGCAGATGTTTTGCAAACGATGCATGTCTCGCATATTTCGTGGGGGTTATCATATCAATAAAATCAACATGAAAGCCAGATAGAGACGTCATCTGTAGGAATATGTCTCGAAATAGAGGATGAACATAACAAGAAGCCAAAAATAAAATACCAATTCTTGATCTCGAGATAAGATGGGCAGGACGACCACGAATCAATGCGGATCTACCGTGATAAAGAAACAAGCACTAGGTTTGGTGGGGGATGCCCGATACCCGCCACCAAGAGTGGTGCAATGGTGCTAAAAGCATTCCAGCTTTTGTTTTAGCTTCTCCTGATAAGGAAGGTCATGAAGCTATATTCCCTGTGTACCTCCACTATGTCGGCATGATAGGCATCCCTCTGTCCGTACGTATACCTCGAATCTCGAACTGTCGGCTTCACGATGAGGATACAGGTAGGTACCTACTACCTTCATCAGCTTGCTTACTTTTCCTGCTGTATGTCCGAAAGTCTACTGATGTCACTACCATATCTGAAATTGGAAATCCTTCAATGTGCATCCCGTTGTTACTTACTCATTACACGACTCAGCTTGTTTGCAGTAGTTGGCAACCAACCAATACTATCCCATGAAGCATTAAAGTTTATCTATCATGTATTGATTGATTTTAATGACGTCAAACACTACACATCTTTGATTAAACCCTTGAAGAAGCTATCAACCCGAATCAACACCTTTTCAGCATAACACTCACTGACCTCTTCTAGTGTTCCAGATGATGTGGACTTGGAGCCAATGTTTGGATGGCATGAGCTTGACAGCAATAGACTAATGGCACTGGTGCACGGGTAGTTCCTAGTGATTTACTAAGATGCTTATATTCTTGCTTTTTGTGGAGTAGTTGGCGTACGCGCGGCAGCGTATGTTTATTGGCACAGCCTCTCTTTTCTGTGAATTGTTACGGAGTATATCTTCGGATCCTGTACGACGAGGGGTATTGTCTCGAATTGATCCACTTGGAAGAAAGTCCCGAAAGATAAACCTTGTATTACCCTTGCAAAACATCATCTTCACTGCCCCTTCCGCAATGTGTGTCACTACCGTGCCTAGGAGCCGACATTTAACTTTTGAGATACCTTCATCTCCATATGTTCACGAGATACAGTATGTTACTCATCTGCAAGTGTACACCCAAAGCTTGAAGAAATATTCCCAATTTTGTGATACTCACATCATATGATGATTGGCATTTTCCAAACAGCTGCGCATTTGGAGGGGTATTCCACACCAAATGATTCCTTATCGTACCCGCTATGCACCTTCCCCGGTCGCGCATAGCATGGTAGCTGCCCTGAGACCACGGAATCAAAATTGATGACGCCTTGGCTAGATCACCTGGAGGTTAGAGGAAGAAAGAAGCTCTACAGATGTTAAAGTTTCGATGCTCAGCAGTATTTAAAGGCAGCTTTCCCCTTTATAAATTTCTCTCTCTCTCTCTCTCATATCATTATCTTCACCCACTATTACCTATAACAGAATTTTTATCAACTCAACTTCATTCTCCTTTATCAAATTACTCAATATGGCTGCTCTTCAAGGCTTGTCAAAGGTTAGACTTGTTCCTAACACGAACTACAAGAGGTCTGGCATCAAATCCTATGTTTACCTTCTCAACAAATGGGGCTTCGAGCCCACTCTACCTGGTCCATACTTTCAGACGAACAGGGCTACCGAGAGGGAAGCTACCTACCACAAGTTCGGACACAAATCCCACCATAAACGTCACTTGGCAAAAAAGACTCCTACTGGAGAAAGTGGGGAAGTTTCAGCTCAAGACCAACAGAACGACTCCGAGTATCTCTGCCCTGTGCAAATTGGTACACCAGCACAAACTCTGATGCTTGATTTCGACACTGGATCGTCTGATCTATGGGTAAGTACACGAAAGTTTCGTTCTTACGGCCGGAGCTAACGTGGTGGAATAGGTCTGGTCTACAGAACTTCCAAAATCCACAACTTCCAAGGCAACTGGGCACACAATCTTCAACCCAGCAAAGTCATCCACCTTCAAAGCTTCCAAATCATCCAAATGGCAAATCTCATATGGTGACTCCTCGTCTGCTTCCGGTACCGTTGGAACGGATACTGTTTCTATCGGTGGACTTGCGATCAAGAATCAGGCCGTTGAGCTTGCCACCACGTTGTCTGCTCAATTCGAACAGGGCGCAGGTGATGGATTGCTCGGTCTCGCCTGGGGCAGCATCAACACTGTAACACCCAACCCAGTTGATACACCCGTGATGAATATGATCACCCAAGAAGACATTCCATCTACCGCGGAACTTTTCACCGTCAACCTCGGTAGCTGGCGCGATTCCGAAGATCCTGATAAGGGAGACAGTTTCTACACATTTGGCTACATCGACCAAGACATTGTTGGCAGCCAAGAGATCTCCTACACTCCCGTTGACAATTCTCAAGGATTCTGGATGTTCGATTCTACATCCGCTACGGTTAATGGCAAGACCATCACGCAAAGCAATAACCAAGCTATTGCTGATACCGGAACTACTCTTGCTCTCGTTTCCGACGAAACTTGCAAGGCTATCTATGCTGCTATCCCAGGATCTACTTATGATTCAACACAACAAGGCTACACCTTCCCAAGCAGCACCAGCGCCGATGATCTCCCCGTCGTCACGTTTGCTGTTGGCGGTAAACAATTTGCCGTTCAAAAGGAAGATTTGGGATTCGCCGATGCAGGTAATGGTATGGTTTACGGCGGTATTCAATCTCGAGGTTCAATGACCTTCGATATCCTTGGTGATACTTTCCTCAAAGGAATTTATGCTGTAAGTCCTCTCTTCCACTTCATGTTGTGCTAACCACTAATCTTTGGCCCAGATATTTGACCAAGGTAACACTCAATTTGGAGCCGTTCAGAGAGCCGAACCTACACAAAATACATCTGCTCCCCCTTCTTAGACGAACTTATGATACGGAGTATGGTTTTGTAGCGGGTTGGCTTGGAGGGATTGTTGGCTATGGTTCGGTTAGGAATGTCTGGATTATGGGTTGCAGAGACACGTGTTATTTTTGAATGCGTGGGTTCGTTGGACTTTTGTGGTAATTTTTTTGGTTAGAATCGATTATATCTATCCTCTATTTTTATTACTTGCTGGATATAATGTGTATGGTGTATGATGAATGAGTTGTGACAGGATGCATTTTGATCATAACTGGAATCTTGTGGATTATAGTAAATCACCAGTGTACGAGTATATTCAACTGGTAATGCATTCACACGAGCATCTTCTGATTATTACAAGAGATTGAGATATGGCTGATAATCTAACATAAAATCCTCATTAAGACTTACATTAATTATTCTGATAATCAATGAATAATTGTCTAGAATTACAGCTTTGAAAGATTTTTAAACGTATGATTGCCTACCACCTCTGTGAGGATGTAAGAAAATTGCTATTTGATATTGTAGTAGTGGAATCTTCTCGATTTGATACGTGGAGTGGAATTTCAAGTGGTTCGTATCGGATTTCATGGTGGTTATCTCGTCGTTTAAATTTAAATTCGAGACATGCCTTGTGTAACGACATCGACATTTCCATGTTTTTTCCTGTTCTAATCAGCGAACTAAATATGATAAATTTATTGGGTATATGTTGTGCATATATTGTGTATATATTGCGTACATGTTGTGTACATGTTGTGTTTATAAAAGATAGTTAATGATATAAATACCTATCCAATCTGTAATCCAAGACCCGGATCTCTCCTCTCTACTCTTATTCAAAAGCCTCTTCCCTACTCTACCATCCAAGCTTTTTTTTTCAACTGTAATCTTCCATCTTCGCCGTTCATCTAAGCAGGATAAACCGCCCCATCTCCTCTTGGATCACTGCCGCCACTAAAAACCAAGACCCCATCTTCGTCCCCATGAACTCTAATCAACTGTCCCCTCCCAAAAACACCCCTCTGATACCCTTCAACCATCTGCACCTGATGACCCAACGCCTTCAACTTCTCAAACGCATCTTTGCTAATACCCTCCTCTAAAAATACTTCTTTCTCTTTATGTGATTCTCCCGGAATCCCATCTGCACTTATACAAAATCTGGGGGCGTCGATCGCCGCTTGTGGATTAAACTTAAATGCTAACATATTAAGCAATACTTGAACATGTCCTTGCGGTTGCATAAATCCCCCCATGACACCGTATACGCTATGTAGTGAATTGTCGTGGAGGTTGGTGATCATCGCCGGGATGATGGTATGATAAGGTCTTTTACCAGGAGCGATGACATTAGCATGTCCCTTTTGGAGCGAGAAATTGCCACCTCGGTTTTGGAGAACAAATCCGCAGCCTTTGGGAATGATGCCGCTGCCGAAACCTTCAAAGTTGGAGTTTATGAAGGATATTCCATTGCCCCATTTGTCGGTTACAGCGAAGTAGACTGTATCACTATGATTATGGGCAGGTGATCCATGGTCATAAATTTCAGGATTAGAGCGCTGGGGATCGAAGAGTTTGGCGCGTTCGGCAAGATATGGCTGGGAGATTAGTTCTTCGACGGGGACTTTAGTGAATGCTGGATCGGCAATAAACCAACTAGCATCTGCGAAGGCAATGCGTAGGGATTCGATAACGGCGTGGAGGTATTCAGATGAATTGTGGTCCTTTTCTTTGAAATGCGGGATTTTGCCCGTGTTTTCGAGTTCTTCGAGGATACCGAGGGTCATGAGTGCGACGAGTCCTTGGCCGTTGGGTGGATGTTCCCACACTCTGACGCCATGATCGTCTTCGCTAATGCCTTGACCGGAAATTCCATCGACGAAATGATGGGTTTTGTTATATCCTTGGCCTTTAAAAACTTTTGAGATGGGTGTAGATTCCTCACTGCCGATCTCCATGTGGCTTTTCAAATCGTCTAATTCGAGAAGTCCACCTAGATTTCGAGTAACTCTGATGATTTCTTCGGCGATTTTTCCAGTATAAAAACCCTTCTTACCTTCGGTTGCAAGTGATCTGAAAGTCTTGGCAAGATTTGGATTCTTAAATATCTCTCCTGGTCTGGGTGCACGCCAGCCATTCGGAGCACTTGAATCCTCTTTTAGCATCTCAGAAAAGTTAGGAGATGCTTTCTGAAGTAGACCTTCGCTATTTCGCCACTATTAACCTCGTTAGCTTTGCCAAGAGAATTAGAAGATGTCAAGTTAACATACCATAGTTGAGGCTAATTCAGAGACCGGAAACCCCTTTTCACCCATCTCAATAGCCGGGGCCAAAATTTGCTCCAAAGTAAGACTACCACTGCCAAATTTCTCCACGGCATCGACCCACCCTGCAGCTGCACCCGGTACAGTAACAGCATGTGGACTTTTTAATGGGATTCTTGCAGGTTCGTCATCCTTAAATCCGAGACCTTGTCGAATATTCTCTAGAGAGCATTTCATGCCTGCACGACCCGAGCCATTTAAAGAACTAACTTTTTTCGTTTTGGCATCGTAGAAGAGACAAAACATATCACCACCAATACCAGTGGAGGTCGGTTCTGTTAGATTGAGACCGGCAGCTGAAAGCTTGTTAGACTAGATGTAATATTGAGGCTGCTTAACATACCAACTGCAATTGCTGCATCCTAGAGTGTATTAGCTTGTGAAGTTGTTAGTTAGATTAATGCCAACTTACGGCAGCGTTTCCACCGGCATTCAAAACTTTGAGACCACAATTAGCAGCCAATGGCTGAGTACAAGCGATCATACCCTCAGTGCTATGAACAACACTTCTTCTACTAGGGAAGGTTACGAACTCAGGGTCCGCGGCGGGAAAGACCGAACTCAGATTGAGTGGCATTTTTAAAATGGTGTATTATTGTAAGCAGGTGAAAGTCTTGAATCTACCTGTCCTCGGCTAGGTTTCTTGATAGGAAATGTATGTTAAGAGTCTAGTTGGAGATTCTATACACATTGGAAGGAAGGAAGGAATAAGTGTACAAAAGAAAAAGATCTAGAAATAAACTCCCAAAGATCCCATTCACATTCCGCTTATTTGAATGATAACATAGGAAGAATAATCCCGATTTCGGCAATTATGACCCAAATGTAAACGTGGGGTCACAAATATAGAGCGGGGAAGACATCACTCTCAACGTCACTCACAGTAAAGACCATGAGAGCGGCCGCTTGAAGCCACTTTTTCAAGAAATAGTCCGTGCTTCAACCTCCAAAAGAGTAAGAATCATGTTATGGAATAATCAATAAATAATTGAAAAGAAGCTATTCCAACGAGAATGTTTAGAGCTCCTTGGATATGTCGAAGATGTATAGATTCATCATTGAAGCCTGGTAAAAGGCGATCAACGGCATTCACACGTTTCTCCAGCACCATCTGTTAGTCTTCAAACCTCCTCCATTCACATCCTCTTACACGAAGAACAGCAAAGAATGGCAGTACATTTTCCCCAGCATTACTTGCACGAGCTCGTAATTTGGCAGTGGAACATGAGCGACTAAGTAACGAAACCTCCGAGGTATTCAACGCGAAGATTGCAAAACGAATTGGAGAATTACAAGATGTAGCGGCAGCGCTCAGGAAATGGGAAGAAACAAAAGAATCGCTATCGGAGCT
Source organism: Sclerotinia glacialis (assembly GCA_002162575.1). Lineage (NCBI taxonomy): Eukaryota > Fungi > Ascomycota > Leotiomycetes > Helotiales > Sclerotiniaceae > Sclerotinia > Sclerotinia glacialis. The sequence continues at coordinate 29,653 of NGKH01000008.1, read as the reverse complement.
GGATGCATTATTAAACGATTCATCCACAGATGAAGAACTACGAGAATTAGCAGTCGAAGACCTCGCCACCACGACCACACATCTCGAGGAGTTATCTCGAAACCTCACGACCAGTCTTACCCCCAAACATCCTTTCGCGGAACTACCATGCCTCGTTGAAATTCGACCTGGAGCTGGAGGAGGCGAAGCCGCCATCTTTGCCGCAGATCTCCTACGCATGTATCGAGCATATTGTGCGCGCAAACGATTTCGCTCCACGATAATCAAATATGAAACCGCCGATGGTGAGGGTGCTGGCTCCGATTCGCCAATCTCCGAGGTCGTACTCGAAATCGAAACACCCGGATCCTACGATTCTTTACGCGGCGAAGCGGGCGTCCATCGAGTTCAACGGGTTCCTGCGACGGAAAAACAAGGACGAACACATACTAGTGCTGTGAGTGTGATGGTATTACCTAGTTTCCCCACGACGGGACAGGAGGGGCAGGAATATTGGGAGGCGGATTTAAATGATCCGAATAGTGATTATTATGTCAATCCGGCGGATGTAAGGACAGATGTTATGAGAGCGAGGGGAGCAGGTGGTCAACACGTTAATACGACTGATTCGGCGGTTCGTTTAACGCATGTGCCTACCAATACAGTAGTCAGTATGCAAGAAGGGCGGAGTCAACTTCAAAATCGACAAAAAGCGTGGCAAGTATTGCGCTCCAGACTAGCGGCTGCAAAACGGGAGGCTAGAGAAGAGCAATTGATTAATTTGAGGAGAAGTGTGATTGGAATTGCGAAAATGGGGAGAGGTGATAAGATTAGGACATATAATTGGGGACAGCAGAGAGTCACGGATCATAGAAGTGGATTGAGTGTGCATAATTTGGATGATGTCATGGAGGGAGGCGATGAACTAGAGAAAGTCATTGATAGTGTCAAGGCTTGGTTTTCAGAGCAGGAAATCTTGGGGTTACTTGCTGATGAGGAGTCTTCCAGGAATACAGAATAGGGCAGGTGAACAAACCGACAAGCAGAACTCCTCGCACTTGAGGAGTAGCCTGGGAGACATTTTCCGAGGTTCAATGAGATCATCGCTCTATTACCCTCATGATTATCTGATTGCAGCCTACATAGTGCCCGGTTTTGACAGCGGCCACGGTAGATGTGTCTGCCTAGGTCGTGGATAAACATCACAGCTAAGAGTATTTGATGAAGTCGACAAAGGAAGTTATCCTTCACGGATTTTCAAGGTTGAAAGATTAAGCAAGTGCCTTTAATTCGAGGAATATTTCCTGTGCTGTAATACCGTGCTACTTTGCTGTTATGGTGAAATCATACTTTCGGAAGCCATGCTCAATATAAACTAAAGCTTCCCTCATAGTGACTAGTCGTCTGCCACCATCGTAATCACTCAATCACTTTATAGATTTAACCTATGATCATCTTATCAAGCTGGTAGTCGGTCCTAAGCGACTGTAACTGTGGATCTTGCACGTTAATTCCGGCTGTCAGATTGACATTGAAGAAATAATCTAGAAATAGAACGCCAACTAATGCAGTCCGGCCAAAGTAAATTCAAGTGAGAGGATGACTATATTGCTAGGTCATCATGCAGGTGAACATGTAAGACTCTTCTCGTTATCGAAATTCCTCTTCCTCGCCTAACACTGAAACTTCGTCCTCCTCTTCATTTGCCGAATCTCCCACACTCTCGGTACTACCATTCTCCCAATCCCAATTTCTCCTACTCATCACCCAGCCGGCACTCCAGACGGCTATCCCTGACAAACCATATATGACACCTAGTCCGAAGAACGGCAACCCAACCCAAGCACCTTTCAACCTCAACCCCACGATATAAAGCTGTGCAAATGCCGGTCCCGCTATTAGTCTTCCGGTCGTCTCAACCACTGCCACCGCCGCATACAATTGTCCCTTGTGCTGTTGATCGACCAGAGTTGTTATCAGGGAGCGCGTTACGGAGATATATCCTGCGCCTAGAGTAAATACCGCCATCCCGAGGATGGCCAACGGTAGCGTTGGGGATGCGGCGATTAAAATGGATCCAAAGGTGAGAATGAGGATTGAGGCTCGGGCTAGGTAGAAGTCTTTTTTTGCAGGGGGCATTTGGAGACGGGTAGTCATGATGCGTGATGGGGAGGGGAGGACGAGTAAAAATAGAATGATTTGTACCTCAGCGCGGAGGGACCAGAGGAAGGAGCTGTAGCGGAGAGGGAAGTGGAAGCGATTACTAATGTAGCGGAGGGAGATATCGACAGATTGACTGCTGAAATGTTTGATGATGAAGGTGACAAGAAGCAGGATTAGAGGCACAGAGTTGAGGATTGAGATTGAGGATTTTAGAGATTGGAGACTAGCCGAAATCTGGTGTTTGATAGCGGGTAAAAGGGACTTTGGTGATTTTGGGCTATTGGGGAAGTCATTGTTGGAAGGAGAGGGGTGGTGCGATAGATCGGAAGTCTGATGCATGTGTAGGGTTTCTGGAATGAATGTTATGAGGAGACTTCCGAGGATGAAGAAAAATACCCCCAGAATAAGGGGAATCCACGGAGACTTGGCCATCAAGATAGCAGCCATAGACGGAGCAATTAGCTGAGCAACAAGATCTGTGGCGGCAGCCAGAAAGAATACATCCGTTCTGTACTCGTTAGTATTTGCTTTAGTATCAGAAAGTCGGAAAATAAGCCTACCTCTTTGCTTCCGGAGTGATGTCGCTTATGATAGCAAAAAATGCCATGCTTCCCACACTTGATCCACCCCCGATCAAGGTAAAAACGGGACTGAGCCAAACGAGGCGAAGGGGAAGCGTACGCCAAAACCACATGACCACCAGCCCCCACAGACCTTCTAGGACTATACCTATCATTGCTAAAATAAAAATTGGCTTTCGTCCAATTCTGTTAGGTATTAGTATAATTTTTTGCTTGCATCGTCTTAAAAGGCTATAAACCATTGTTCTCTTTGGAGACATAGCTTAGGAACATTCTTCTATCTGTGAATATATGGAGAGATTTAGAATACTAGTACATCGAAATTGGTACATACCTGTCCATAAGCATACCATACGGTATTGTCGCAATAAGACCTTATGCTGAATTAGCTCCTTTTTTCAACAATTGGATTTTCCCCTCACTACTTACCTGATATCGCCCCAAGAAAGTGAGATCCTGCGACCACGATACTCAATTCATTCTGAATGTCATCTTTTTTACACATGCTCTCATCGATGTTTCCCAGCAGCACTGTATAACCCGGCCCCTGCTGACGATCATAGTAGTGATGGCAGATGATATCCTCGTAGACTCTCAATACGGGTACTGCCATCAAATACCCCCCAAACTCGAGCCAAAGTAAAGACGCAAGCACAATAGCCGTTATCACGTGAGGTGAACGTGCCCGGCGGAAGCCAGAGGATGTCCTATCAGAGATCCATCGAGACCATCTCGAAGATGAAGAGACAATAGAAACTCGCGCTGGCGCGGGCAAGAGAGGTGCCTCTTCGCCGGCTGAGGGATTAAGAGTTGCCATGATGAAGGTCTCTAAGTAGTACGGTCATCAATTGCTTGTGTCGAGCGAGAGCAGTGGGTAACCCGAATGCAAGGAGAGAGTAGATTTAGGAATTGAGAAGAACGAAGGAGAATTTGACATGACGGGTAACAGACGGGAGCGACATCTTCTTTCCCCTGCTTTACAAACATTAGCGACTTGTTGTTGATCCATAATATTTGATTGGTGTAAACGAAGACGGGCTCCACAACTTGTACTTGTCATCCATCCTCAATTTCCAGCGATCTCCTGCAATCTCCTATTTTATTTCATCACCTGCCTAATTCGGATGCTTGAAAGATACTTCCTATAGGCATCGCCCAATACTCATGGGCCAATGAGATCTAGAAGCAAGTCAGGAATATTGGAGATGATGATAAGAGGTTATCGATATCTTTTAGAGGCTCAAAGGTTAATATCTTACCAGGTACATCATAACCCTACTCAACCATCTCAACCATCTCAACCATAGAGTATCAGGTACTGGCACTCAACTCTTTAAATTGACGAGAATGATTATTTACATTGCAATATTACAAACAAAGACTTACAATTCGTAGCCTTTCGTTATTCTATATGGTCTACTCCAGTTTATTCTATTCGCAATACAAAAAATACACGAACCACCGTTCCTTCGATCGTATTATACAATGTAGGGGTAGTATTCCTTTGTATCTCGTCGTATCAGGAGCACATTAAGTCAATCCGCCCGTCGAGTATACTGAATGTGTATTTGCTATGCACATTGATTTTTGATGCTGTTCAACTCAGGACCACTTGGTTGATTGATAACGACATAGCTATCGCAGGAGTCTTCTCTGCTTCACTGGCTCTGAAGTTATGCATGTTCCTGCTAGAAGCCAGGGGAAAGGATCAACTACTGTACCATGATTATAGGAAATATGGCCCTGAAGAAAAGACCGGTGTTTTTAACAAGGCAGGATTCTGATTGCTGGAAGATCTTTTGATTCGAGGACGAAAGAATATTTTAGCACTTGAAGATCTTTATCCACTCAATCAGGAACTTTCAACTGGAAAGCTTTTGCCTAAACTCCAAACTGCCTGAGAATCGGATTTTCCCTGATGTCAACTCCTTCGCCGTCTAATTTCAGTAGCAAGAGCCAAGGTAGCTATCACGCTCTTTATGCGACATTCAGAGCCCTCATAGGTTCAATACTCGTTGCAATGATCCCACGAGTCTGTCTATTTGGCTTCAACTTGTCAGCCACTTCTAATACGTCGATTTACTAATTACTTACGACAAAATGTTACCGAAAATACCACAAAGCAAGGTTATGAGCTTGTCGGAGCTTACGGTAATGCTTTATTTTTCCGTAAAATATAATGAGCTGACAATTACATCAACGTATTGTTTATTTCGGATTCCCAGACTGGGAATAGCACAATCTCAATCAAATGAATAAAATGTTTACTAGATGACAGATCTCTACTGCCATGACTCATCGAACTCAAATCGGCGAAAGCGTTTCGACAAGTAACTGCCACATCCTTCATGACATAGACATCGAATTCCCAAAATAACAGCTTGCTATGGTGATTGGACCGGTTGCATCGTAGAAAATCAAATCTGTGCAATGTCATTCTGGGAGAAATCCCATTTTCCGAAGGCATCTTACAACTCTCATCATCTCAAATAGCACTCTGCGGCCAGACCCCATTTCTGACAAACGCCACACTACGAGAAAATATTATTGGATCCTCGGTTTTTGACAGTTTATGGTACGACAGTGTCATGAATGCTGTCTCACTGAGCCACGATCTTAACGTCTTACCATCTGGAGACCAGACACTAGTCAGCGCCAATGGACTGGGCTTAAGTGTAGGGCAAAAACAAAGAGTATAAATAGCGAGAGTAGTTAATGCAAGAAATGATATTGCTATTTTTGATGATGTTTTCAACGGCCTCGATGCAACTACCAAACAACGTGTTTTCAACGGTGTTCTTGGCTCTAAAGGACTGCTTTGTCGGAAACAAACCACCGTAGTGCTTTTTACAAATGATGTCGATCTCATATAATTTGCCAACCATGTTGTCGCTCTTGGAACTGAAGGAACCAAAATGTATCTGACAGTAAACTGGATTACCTTTGAGTTTCTTTCAGACCACAGCCATCGTAATAATTTTAGTTGTCGTTACAACCAGCACTCGCTCTCATGACGGTTATATTGGCCTCGCGCTCGTAAACTTGATGTCGTTCAATACTATTCTGAAACAGATCGTGATACTTTGGACGACGCTGGAAACTTCCATCGGTAGCGTCTCGAGAATTAAAACGCTTGGTGAAATGACAGAGTCGGAGAGCGAGAGCGAGACCTCGTTTCAAGAGATGATAATCCCGAGTGAGGAATGGCCACATCATGGTAGTGTTAAGTTTGAAAATGCCCGGGCCACTTACAAGTCAGTTTACCCCTATCTATAGCGATAGCAGAAACGGAGCTTTATATCAAGCCAACAACTCGTAGCTCAAACAGCGACCCAGTATTAAAAAAACGTAGAACTATCTATCACACCTAGACAAGAAATCTGAATCTGTGGAAAAAGTGGGATATAAGTAAATAGTAAATCCCACCTAAAATACATACATCCTAATCCAAGAATCCCCACGATCGTCGACTTCGATTTTCTTGCGCGGCTTTCTCTGTTTAGGAAATTGTTTGAGGATCAGCGGCTTTGTTATTGAGAGTGTGAGTGGCGTGGGGGGTTAGATGTAGTTTTATAGCAAGATCTTGGTTCATTACTCTTTAACTCGAGAAATGTTCAATTTTAAATTTCATCTCGATTTCTTAGCAATGGAACTTAACTTTTGTTGTGTTGGACGCGAAAATGGATATTCATTACCAATTTGTGGTCTTGGGATTGTGAAATTTTGAGATTAGGTTGGTTTAAAACGTGTACTGCTCTAGGGAGTAGTAGTAGAAGAATGGATGGATACATAGAGGAATGTAGGAAGGGGGAAAATACGTCAATCAGAAAGATGATTTGATATAATATAAATTTTTATTGTATTTAATAGAAAAGTCTCATAAGAAAGCAAAAAACTCTAGCAATTCAACTATCACAGAGAAATGAATATATGTACAAATAAGTGCATGTCCTACTGAGGTATTGCTTCTGTTTGACCAATTTTCCTATTGTCCTGTGCCCATCCAGAAGCATGCATTTCTTCTGTGTTCGCCTAGTAATTCATTCATCCGTACTTTCATCCATTCTGTATCGTTAAAAGCCATAAGAAATGACATCTCTTCCTAAAACCTCGATCCATTACTCTTCCAAATTATCACATACGTTGTCGTCGCCAGAAGGATCAGCGACTTCAGGGAGTCAGCTGTAAAACCAGTATTCAGCGGCGTATGGAACACTCTCTACACCGGCTTTTGTGCAAGGTTTGATCGGATTACCACCAACAGTCTCGACACGGAAGACTTCTGTAAGACCAACAGATTTGTAAGTGGCCTTGGCGGATAATGACAACCAATCAACGGCACCAGTACGATCGGGTCCTGAGTAGGCGTCGATTGGAGCGGCAACATCACCAGTTTTAGCACTGTACAAGATCTTAGAGACAGTGTAGAGGTCGAAGGTTGGAGTGCCACTAGCATCAAAGAAGTGCTTGCCAAGAGTTCTGAGATCCAGGAATTCAGCACTAGTAGTCGCGGGGAGATCGACATAGGCAGCGATAGTAGGCAAATCATGGAGAGCGGCGATGCGGCACTCGGCGTACTCGGTAGCGTCGTAGAGGCTTGCGACGGCACCAAGAGCTACTGGAGTAGCACCAACGGAGGAGCAGGTGTAATTTTGGACACCACGGCCGAGAGCAACATAGGCGAGAGTACCACTTGGTGATGGAAGCTCAGAAGCACCTGAAAGTAGAGATGTTAGTTGTAGTTTTTGAAACAAGGGTGAGTAAAACTTGTAGGGTGAAAACGTACCTCCATTGACAGGTAGTGTTGGTGTTCCACAATTAGATGATACAGTGTTGACTGGAACCGCGGCAACGGCCGAAGCCAAGAGGAGAACGAGACTGCTGATAGAATGCATGATGTCGTTGGTGTGGAGAATTATATTGTAAATTAGATATTGTTCTGGGTGAAAGTAGTAGTCGACACAGATTTGAGGAGATGGAAGAAAATAAATTGGAGTTGGTGAAAAGATGGAGAACTAAGTAGTCCAACACTGGGAAGATGCGGTATTAAAATATCAATATTTGAAATTGCTGTGGTATGAGGAAGAGGTAGTGAATCGCCGTCTAAATACAAGGTTGAAGATCAAGCACCTGTTTTTAGAGATGAAGATGAGATGAGATGAGATTGTAGATGAGATTGTAGATGAGATGAGATTGAGGATGAGTTAGGACAACTGGGGGAGAATGAAGTCATCTTATAGAAATCAGAGTCAATTGACCCGACTCAATTGAGGATCAGATAAATAAGAATAGGAACAATAAAATAAGTAAAACCTAGTCAATTAATTCAGACGCTAGTACGATGCGGAGGTAAGTTATCAAATGAAAGGGAAAAATAAGTGTGAATCCTCGCAGAATGAATGATACGATGATGGGAGAGAGTTGTGGATCTCTTCATTGTGGATTCTCTTCATTGTGGATACTGTACCTTTTTCATTTTGGCCTGCATTCATTCTACCCATGGTAGACCAGGCCTGTTCCTGAACTTCATTTCTGCGACAAGGATAGAATCCTCTATCTCACATATCATATCCCATTCCTCGCAAATACAAACATAACAACCCATTGTTCAGGATAGAAGAGGCACAAGGATTGTTGTCGGTGTATATAGGTATACTACTCGGTAAAATATGTTGAAGCTTTATCGAAGTGAAGGTTGAGGAGAGGGAAAAAAAGAAAAGAAAAGGAAAGAAGTCGAGAATAGATTTGATCTAGGATGAAATAGGATGAAGCTAATGGGGATCTAGTTTAGTGTTGCCAAATGGTGGACGTGCGCTAGACCAATCAACCAATCAACCAATCGAAAGACTAACCGCAGATACACAACCCTTGATATATATTTTTATATCTTCATCTAATAAACTTCTTCGATTTTTACCAAACAATTATCGACAAAGACATTTTGTCACCGTTTTCTTTCCTGGTCGATTGATGTCATCTCTCTCTTTTCCTTGTCGATGGATATTATCTCTCTGTCTTCCTTGGCCTCGTCAATGTACCTTTTTTGCTGTACCACGGTAAGAATGGTACAAAAGGAAATAACCTCATTTACTTGATTGTTGCATTGCTGCATTGCTACATTGCTACACTGCTACAATGCTACAATGCTACAATGCTACAATGCTACCTTAGTACTAATCATTGTTTCGCCATTTACTTGGAGTACCTTCATACCTTGCCTTAATATTCACCAACAAAAATACCCGAGCGGTCAATTCATTTAACCCTAAACGAGCTATTATTATACATACAGTACTTGCTTTCTTTCAATCGAATCGTTGAATACTTATGGGGATAATGCCTCAATCCACACTTAATGGGCCTGTAAGGTTAGCATTTAGATATCGTACTGGGTAGCCCTGCAAGTATGGAAATCTAGCTGGCATGGCATTGATTACTACCGGTTTGACAGAAACTGTTTTCCTACCTCCGTGGCAGAATGCCTAATGAACTGGGAAGAAGAATGGTTCAATAACTGCTAATCAATCTATGCCTATGTAGTACCTTAATCTATCGCCAGGTGGTGCAAAAGTTGCCTCACGTTTGATCGCTAACTGATTAGACAAATGGGTGGCCTCTATCCCCCCTTGAAACTAATCCTCTCGTTATTTCTCTCCATTACCCTGAGCATTGATAATACGGCATATGCTTAAAGATGTGGGGATGAATCTACACTGTTTCGAAGCGTTGTTTGGATGCTTCAGCTATTACGGTGAAGTTCCATTTAATCTCATTCCTTCTCCGGAAAATGAACAACTTCAGACTCCACCATTTCGAAATTCCTTACCGAGTACATTTACCTAGGCGGACGGGTCTGAGATAACGATCAGCTGAATCTGGGGAAATCCTCACTTCGCTATCGCATTAGATCCATAATAAGACAGACCAAATCGATCTCCAGGGGTTCACTATACGTATATCTAGCTGGATATAGCTCGGACGTAGCTTCAAATTATAACTTCCACGTATTCCGTATTCTCACAATATTGAAAGTCCTCGTTTACAAGTCCAATCTCTCATGCAGCGACGCCACCTTAAGCATCCATCCCGCATCCCGCATCCCGCATCCCGCTCCACTCCCGTGACAATTAGTTTTTTTTTACCTCCCTGAAGCTTTTCCCATTATTTTCCCAATGTGTGGGATACCGTAATACTTTCGAGATCTCATCTATCTCTAAACCTGCATCTGATTCGGGTCTTTTACCAACCTCCTCATCTACCCCTGCTTGTTACTCTTGTCTCAATAAGGACGAATTATCACTAATTAATGCAGCTTTATCCACTCAAATCGGTCAAGGACTCAATCGCCGTAATACAACCGGGAAGTCGTCCAGCCAATTGTTCTCGAAATAGAAGTTTGTTGCTATTTCGGTACAATTTACTCAAATTTCTGCATTACCTCTCTACATTTCACACTGGGATGTGGAAGTTTCTCCGGCTCATTCAACGACATCGTAGACGTTTAGTTTAATCTTGGGCTCCATCCATACCTACCTAGTGTCTTACTGTCCATTAGTTCAATGTTTTCCTTGTCGCCCGTTTAATCTTGCCATACAATTTTCTTCATGTCTTGCCGAATTCCGGTTCATCGATTAGCTGAACCCAAGTCATGTTATTCGTCCAATTGGTCACCACCATCCATCCTATCATTGATGCAAGGGTCTATCTAAGCTTCAGCATCGTAAAAATCGTCTAATCTATATAAATAATATAAAAATAAGGATTTCGTTCTTTTGGCTAGTCACTATCGTCAGATACCTATATCCCACTACATATCTGTTTAGATTCGAAAGATTCAAAGTAGATATTTTACACTTCTACGGAGTAATTGGGACAATAGAATACTGACCCTTATGATAGACTTGTTTGTACCCGCTCTACCATCTTTACCCACAATTTCAGACTTTGATATTACCATTCGATTGGCATACAGCACCCAAATAAGCCGCTGTCAGAAGTGGATTGCCCGAATACCCATCGGTCGCTTACAACAAGAGTGTTGAGTGAAGACGGCCACTCATTCACCAACTTGCAACTAGGCGCGCATTATCTAACTTCTCCTCGGCTGGCAAATACCCATTCTTCCGTTTGTCCCCGAGCGCTTGATAACTTGGATCCATAAAAAGATCAACAAGCAAGCTATTTTACGGGACCCATAATCGGACTATTAATAAACTTCTCATCATCCACTGAAGGGCCTCAGTCTGAGGTCCAAGGCCCATGGTCCACTTGGCCCGTCTTCCCATTCTTTGGTATGCAATGCTTCTAGTGTCATGCATTGTTCAAGCTTCTCGTGTATTTGTCGTTACATTCTGAGCCAATTTAGAGAGAGAAAATCAACCACCATAAGATAGATGAAAGACAAGACGAGGGTGATGCCGGATGGTGCAGGTGCATCACAATCCTTCGTGCACACACACCATGCTACTCTCGCTGTGAGCAAATGGGCCGAATAAGCAAGGTTTAATGTACAGAAAAACTAGTATTTTTCTTTCTCGACATGCCCTCAAGAGGCTAAACTCGAAAGTTCGAGGACGGGGATACATCCTTCTCTCCGTTTCCACCTGCTCCACGGTTACACTTAGCTCAATGCCGTCAAGCTCCAGAAGATGACATATCGATAACTTCATTCTAGCCACCAGATATATATCTCTTACTATCGGAAAATTGGCAATTAATAAGATTTCCAACGGGATTGGTCATTCACCCTTTATCTAGACGATTTTCCGTCGTCATATTCTATTTAGAGTATCCAGAATAACAGATGACACCCTCATTGATATGCTAGTCTGGCTTGAGAATCTCGACTATTTTCATAACAACCCTTCCCGATCTTTCAGTCTAGTTGATAAGTCGGTAAGACTATCTATCATATACCGCTTCCCTAGTATCCAATGACAAGCCTTTCATTTCACATCATCTCAGTTGAGAAACTTCTCAACTGATGGATACTTGATTCAAGCTATGTCGCGTCTCATCTGCAGTCATTCTATCTTTAGACAGTTACCTTTTGATATCCACTTTTAATTGTGACTTGGGAAGGGCTCTCGGCCGAATGACGCTTTTGCGATGTAACATGTGGTGCATGAGCAGAACATTGTTGAATAATCCCCAAATCCAATCGTTGATATTCGTAAATTCCCACACACCATTCATCTCCAGCTCATTAGTAATGCACGAGCATGACATGTAGTAAAACCCTCTGAACCTATTTTCTCAACCTCAGTTGCCGTGATTCTTTCCCTTTTCACCTCACCAACAACCACAACTACATTCACTTTTAGAATACTCCTCCCTTCATGAACACTGCTTATGAACCCCTATACATCATTCCCATTCCCATTCATATTCTTACTCACCCACACATCCATTCATTCACATATATGATATATCCACAGATCCCCCAATCATACCCGTATAAGCCGTTCGTTCTCTCACCAACCACCACCAAGACCACCCAGAGCAAACAATACCTCTCACCCACTCCGAAGCTCCCTCTATCCCTTCTGTCTTACATCTTACATCTTACATCTCACATCTCACATCCTCTAAACTCTACACAGCTAACTCAGTCTCAGTCTCAATCTCAATCTCAATCTCAATCTCCAACCTCCATACTCCATACTCCCAATTTCAAATCCCATCTCTATGCCCTCACTCAAGGTAATATGTGGGACTCAAACATATGGATGGATGGATGGATGTATTGTATACCGCCATTATCATTAAATAGGTCGTATGATGGTCCGGTAGGTAGGTAGATAGTTGTCTATATACTCAATATACTCAATATACTCTATATACTTTATGTCTATTATCCCCCTGAGACGTTTAAAGATTATTAAAGATCGTTGCACCCAATTTTATCTTTCTCGGTAGAAAACTACAAACTATGCAAGTAGACATGACTCAAGTTCTTTACTATTAAAACATCTTCACGCGCATGAATCACATTCAAAATATAAACACAGCATACATGCATCAAAGTCTGGATAATATTAACGAAGGTCAATGTACTCTCTCAAACCCATACTGCCATAAAAATAACTATACCTGTAACGACCGTCCAACAATTCCATAACCCAAATTTCTTTCCAACCGCCTTTCTTCCAGGATGCCATACCACATCTGAAAATTCTTCTTCCTTGCCACAGTACCACCACCTAAACATCCATCATCTCAGCCGCAGTTCTCCGTTTAACCTTTCTCAGTCCTTTATTCAAATTATCCTCTTTTCCATCATTTCTTTCCTTTCTCTTCTTACTCTCCTTACAGCTATTTCCACTAGCAGTTCTTTTCTTCCCTCTACTCCAACCACCACTCCCACTACGTTTCTTTCCCCCAACATAACTCGCACCACTAACCGTACGTTTCTCTCTCCAGCTTCCACAATTCCTTCCCACATTCGCTTCACGTTCCCTCTTGACCTTTTCCGAAGAATTCGAATCCGGTCTTTTCTGCAAATAAGCTTTGCGGAAAACATTATTTGGATCAATCCATTGAAAACAGAGCTGGTGCATGGCTTTAACTCTTCGGTTGGAAGAATATATATTTTGTCGAACCGACCAATCCCAAAATCCGAGAAATGCAATTGCATTTTTAAGTGTCTTATGACCTTTGCTTTTGTCTGCAGCAAATTCATCAAGATTCATTGGTTCTGCTGTGATGGCTTTGAGATTTCCTTCTTCAGTTGTCCACTGAAATCTGACGTTGAGAAGTTCCTCCGTTCTTTGAATGGGATCAAACTCCCACAGCATTATAGTACAAGAGTCGCTATGGTTTTGAGTCGATGATGTTATGGGATAGGTATAGGGTAGTCTTCCCCATTCAAGCGGTAAGAGATTGTGTTTTAGTTCCATGAGACGAAAGGTTTCCTTTTTTGCCTCTTCGTCTTGGGTATCTTTCAATTTGTCGTTTTCCTGTACCCATTCATTATACCTTTGGCGTCCCCATCTTCCGAGCAATAAGATCTTTGGGTTTTTCATAATATCTTCGTACAGGGTCTCTGCAGCGGTACCTATTTCTGGTTTCATCGGGGTGGTAATAGAATGATCTTCATTGGTAGCTTCACTGGTAGACTTAGATCTTATTGCTAAACGAAAAGTTTTCGCCTCTGCCACTTTCGAAATGTTAGAGAATATTTGATCCTTGTGATTAATGGTGTTGGCTACACGACCTGTAGTAAGAGAACGGCCCTCATCTAAACTTCGGCTTGTAGTCATTTCTTCCAGCAATTGACTACTATCAATCGGGACTGCAACCACTTCTGTAACTGAAGAGGCTATCCGATCCTTCTTGGCATTCAAATTGATGTCTGGTCCTGCAGCGACACAAACACCTTCCTCAGCAATACCCTGTGTAAGAGTTTCGGTTATCAATTGATCAATCTCATGTTCTGCTTCTATCACCTCAGTAACCGTTGAAGTTATCTCATCTTTCTTGAGAATCTTACTGATGGCGGGTCCTGCAGAGATACGAAGGCCTTCATATGCTTCATCCACAATTGCACTGATAGCATCCATCTCTGAAGCCGTAACTCTTAGTGCTCGCGAGGTATCCTTATTTGGCACCGAATTACCCGTTTTAGCCCGAGTTAAAGGCACACTTTTACTTCCCAATCCTCCCGCACAGCTCTTATCACTCCCTATCAAGCTCATCAAATTAGCAATCACACTCTCGTCTCAGCTCTGGAGAAATTTCCAGGAGAATTCTTATCCTAAAACACTTACAAAACAACCTATAAACGATTCTTTCCGCTACCTCCAACTTCTCTCTTCCCCCTTCTGGACTTTCTTCTTCCTCCCCCTCCACTCCAAAAGCAGCAAGCACACTCTCATACGCCTGCAAAAATCTAACCAAATCAATTTTCTCATCAATAGCTCGATAAACCATCTGCTGTTTGCTGTATTTATTTTCATACGCACGATTTCCTGCCTGAAGCTCTGAGACTAATTTGGTGGTTTGAAAAGGAGCGTTTGGAGGTATGCCCAGAAGGGGAAGGGTAGGGGAAAGAGGAGAAATTGAATCTGAGATGGCATCGTCACTGAAGGAGATAGCGGTGCTGTGACTGCGTTCAAACCAGCGAGTAGAAGAGGAAGAGGGGAACATTTTTGAGCGATGCCGGGTTCGTAGTCTTGGGATGGATGAATTTGGATGGATAAGAGATGAATCGAAATAGAAGTGGAACTTGGAAACGCTGAGGGCGAGTTTTTATTCGATAATAGTGTAATAATTTTACAAGCATTAAATGAAATTTTTTGATGTATGTATGTGATTGAATTTTGTGAAGGACTTGAGATTGAGGGGACTGGACCTCCTTCATCTAAGTTCAACTGTTGGTTCATTACGATTGGGAAGTCGCGATTGATTGTGGAATTTACCCAAATATTATAGAATAAAAAAGCAAGCACGACCTCGAGGAGGTTCTTCTGATACGGATAAGTATCAACAACTAAAAAAGGAAGTGGTGCCTAGTGGCTAATCTGTATTGATAGAAGAAAGAAGGGGGAGGAAAGGAAGAACGAACAGAATGAGAATATCAAATAGTTCCATAGGAAAATTAGATATATATGTATAGAGTAAATTTACCAGAGGACTTCCTTATAGCCGCCATAAGTTTCCAGAACTCAAAGCTAAGAAATGTAGAAAGAGCTGTCAAATATGGAATAGTAGCATAACCTCACCAACCCTCCATTAGCTTGACTAGACACGCGTTATAACTACGCACTATATCTAGAGACTCGAAATGATATCAAAAACACAGTAGTTTGATATTTATGCGGATATCTAAAAGTATATATATCAAGCCAATAACTCCTCCATGCATCCAACGAATCAAAAATTTAGGAGAATTAGCTCAAGAACCTCAAAACCTCTGAGATTGCACATCTCCAAGAATGAAAAAGTCTCATCAAGTACCTACCTTTATGATACAATGCAATACAATACAATATATAATACAATAATAAAACAATAAAACAATACCCTCTACGATAACAAAATAAAATAACTAATAAAACAACAAAGAACATTCCATTCATTCCATTACCTTACATCACCCACCATATCAAAAAATCAAAACCTCAAAAAATTAAAAAATTAAAAGATTAAAAATCAAAAATCAATGACGATATTCTCCATTCAAATAAACTATCTGAGATCTATCTACCTATCCCATATCCTCTACCATCTGAGGTTATCCCAAACTCTTGCCAAATCTCTTCCATGCCATACAAAAAGAAAAGACCAATAGATACAAAGGTCCGCCTCAACATCCATTGTAACCCCATCTTTGAAGCCAAATTCCATTCCTAATAAAGAAAAAGAACAAAAAGAAAACATAAAATAGAAGAGGTAGAAGAAAAAGTAGAAGAAAAAGTAGAAGAAAAAATCCAGTCGAAATCCATCGGTGCCCCCAAAAATGACAATAAAATAAAAATTAATCTGGATGGAATTGTACATCCGTCCATCCATCGACAATGTATAGCCAGGCTACATACACTCAAGACCTCGAATAATACAGTGAAGTATACTCATGAGTGCCGACTGCTAAATCTCTTTTAGGGATTAACTCAATATGTATAAAACCTCCAGTGTAAATATCTCAGCAACGCCCCAAACCCCCATCAATCCCCCTAACCCATTCACCAATTTCAAAACCTAATCTTCTCCTAGTCTTGTCATCCATTTTATTCTTAATTTTTTCTCTTTCCCTTCCGATTCCACTTGCTGTTTCAATTCCACCACTCATCCCCTTTTCATTCTCCCTCTCTCTTTCCCTCTCCCCACCACCACTTCCAACCGTACTCATACTCCCCTTCCTCAAGCCCACACTATCCCCCAAACTCCCTTCCCTCCCTCCCTTCTCCGAAACCAAAACCCTAACCACGATCCCCCTTCCCCCGCCCCCAACACACCACTCTACACCTCCACACCGATCCATTTCCTCCCTCCCTACACCCTTTACAAAAACTGTAAGATCCGCACCGATGATACCTCGCCACAGCGTAGCCATCCACTGCCAATGATCTACCGGCGCATAAGAATCATTTATCGGTAATCTTAGCGAATACGAATCTGACAATGTGAGAGAGTAACCATGGGGTATGAGGGCTATAGGTGTTCTTTTGTGAGGAGTAGATGATTGGGACGCTTCTGAAGATTGGGGTGTTGAGGAAGTGGTTGAAGTATCCCTGCGAGGAGAGGAAGGAGGGATGGTAGTGATAAATTTGGTGATTTGAGAGGAATTGCGATGCCATTGAGAGATGGTCGATAAATAATCGACAAACGGATCGGAAGGTTCTTCTCTTTGTTTCAAATCTCTCATGTCCATCATCATCTCGTGTCTTTGCTCATTTATCTCTGGATCCTTATCCTTTCCCTTCTCCCTTGCTTGTTCCCGCCCACTGTCTTTTACAGCCAAGGCGTCCCGCATCTCAGTATCCATGTCGCCATCTGCCACTATTTCCCTCGGAGCCCGAGCAGCACTTGACTCCGTAACCCATGCCCGAACCACACAACTAGTATCCTTTTCTAAATGTCCTCTAATAAAATCTCCCACCTCCTTGATCAATCCTTTCTCAACCCCCTCTACCGCAATCACTGCACCTCTAATATCCTGTGCCGGGCTTGTGGGAGCCGGCGTCGCCAACGGCGGGGAAATTTTCGAAAGCACCGTCAATTTATTCATGTATGGAATTGTCATCACCATAGCTTCAATACTGCGAGCTTGGGATTCCCGGCTTTCGTGGCGGATATCGCGATCGATGGGACGGTGGGTAGAGGTGGAGGTGGAGGATGTAGTAGGAAGTTGGGTTTTTAGAGGAGGCAGTCGTAAGGATTCGTCGAATGTGGGTGTGCGGTTGCGGTAGATGGGTGTCATGGTCTGTTGCATATGAGTGCTTCGCATAGGTGCAGATTGAGGGGGGCCCATCACGCCAGGCCTTGTAGATGGAAGAGGTTGAGGAGGATTCCGGAAGGGGCCTGCGGACATCGGGATTTGTTGATTGCGGGAAAAGCTTTGATGGGAAGTAGAATAACTCATCGGAGATGCTTGTGGGTAAACCCTTGGATCATTTGCGAAGCGTCGACGTTTGAAATCTGGGGAGGGAGATTGCATCTCGATATCTCGATCGTGTTCATGATGGGTATGGAGGGGTTGAGGGTATGGGTGTCGCCTGACCATCTGTTGGGGAGGTGGACCTATACGTGGCGAATCTGCTCTACCGCTTCCGGGCATTTGGGCGAAATAGCGTTGTCTCTCCAGCTCGCCGGGCTGGAAATGGTACTGAGGCTGTTGGTACTGCTGCTGATGCTGCTGCTGGGGCTGGTTATTCGCGCTGAAGGATGGGAGAAGTCTATCGTTACGAGGAACGGCAGCCCCAAATGCCGGCGTAAATGGTGTCAGCGGTGTACTTGGCGTTGAGATGTAGCGTCCGTTACATCTCGGACACCGAATAGGATCGTCCGATGTTGAAGTTGGTGGACGACTGCCGACCGCTTTCCCAGCTCTTCGTGGCTGGTAACGATAATTGGGGTACTGTCTTTGATGTCGTTGTTTTTCTTCCTAGGTGTCATAAAATCAGCATGGTCTAGGATCACGGGCTACTGCTTTGTTATTTACTTCAGCGAGTCTTTTCCATTCCTCTTTAACGTTTGGAGCCTGCTCTCGCCACTGTTCGCCAATGATCTTTGATATTTCGGGATTTGCAAGACCGGGATTCTGGGCGACGACTTGTGCCTGATAATGTTGACGGTAAAGGATAAATGCTATAAAGAGATGATATTAGCTTCTGTAGCGAACACAAAGGATGCCATCTCAATAAACAAAGATTAGGGTGAACATAGGGTTTCTGGAGCTCTTCTCAATAACCAATCATACGATAATTGTCAATCATCATTGTCAAAGAAAAGTTTTAAGTCACGCACCGTTTCGAGGTCGTGGTATCTTTGGGTCGGGTTGACAAAGGCAGACTTGTTCTGTTACAGGCGTATCAGATATTGGCGAAGGCCCTCCAGTATTACTATTGCTTGTGCTCGCACTATTCAATGCGAGATCTCCGATTCGTGGTTGATTTGCACTCTCAGTATCGAGTGATGCCGCTCGTCTTTTTGACAAACGGTCAAAAGTTGGAGGTGAAACTGGAGTTGGAGGCTCTGAATGCTTGTCTGGGAGAATTGGCCGCAACGAATTTCTCCTACTAGAATCTGTCGAGATACTAACAGGTGATCGAGGCACATCTCTACCAAAATTACCGTTGGTCCTGCGTACTTCTGAAATAATTGACATTGTGTTGCTTCAGTATGAAATAAAAGATTTGTTGAGGTGTTCGATGTAATTATCCTAAATATCAAGTGGGAGGAGCTCTGGAGTATAATAGATAGAAAGGAAAATAAAGAAGAGAGAAAAGAAAGGTAGAATGCCCTTCTTGATAGTGATGAGATGCTTTGTATGCATTGCCACTGAATAAAGAAAAGGACAATTCTATAATAACTCAATTCATCACCCATATTCTCTATTCTAGGCATTCTAGGCATTATGGCAAGTGTTGGTGTCTTTGTTGTCTCGGGAAGACTGCACATCTGCAGTTTCGCATGCGTTTTTCTTTGTCTTGAGTCAACTCCGTTGCCAATATTCACTCCCAGTAATTACCAAGAAAATGAAAAAAAAACAAAGTAAGAAAACGCTTTGGTAACATTGGTAACATTGGTAACATTGGTGAAATAACCTTGTTTACTAAAATAAAATCTTGCTGGAATGTTTACTTCCAAATTGGGAGGAATTTTAGCCCAATTAGTGTTTAGCTACGTAATCCATGAATACCTGCAAACAGAAAACCCCCTATAGACGCCAAACGAAGCGAGTAGCTTTTGATAAACCCCTGTCCCAGTGGGTGTAACCATGCCAATGAACTGCATCAGCCGCAGCGGATGCTGTCTATGAAATGAACCCACCACCAGCTTCACCGTTCATAATAGCGGCACTCCTCCGTGCATCAATGAACAAATCTTCGCACTCCCCTACATCCATCACATCAATCTGAGTGCGCCCGCTTACTCGCGCTAATATGCTGGATGGCGTTAACAGCTGCAACGCATACCTCAAACTAATTCTTGAACCATGTTCGGTGAGTTTGTCCAATGCAGCTTCAGTTATGGCTAGACCTTCAACTGTAACTCGAATTCGAAGAATTCTCTTGATTTCATCCGCCTCGTATGCATTTGTGGGAATAATCAAAAGACGAGCCAAAAGATCAGAAGGAATTCCATGTGCCGAAATCAAATCTTCTGTGCCACGGATGGTGCACATGCCACGATTGGAAGCGAGAATCACGATGGGGGAAATGGATGATTCGAGAGCACGATTCAGATATGTGAAGCATTCAATATCGAGCATGTGAACCTGCAATTTGTTAATGATCGAGAACCGGATGGCGTATTGGAGGCTTGATACATACCTCATCAATAAAAAGCACTCCTGGAACAAGCTCTGCCACTCCTTGGTCAATGTATTTGTTGACCACCTTATTAATCTCCGCTCGTAATTTCTCAGTAATCTCAGTCATCTTTGGTTTCATTAACTGGCCCATCATACTCATTATGTCTTGTCCTCCTTGAGGTCTGGCGTTTGCGATATCCAGGTCATGTAAAGTAACATCTTGCACTATCTCCTTTTTCTTGTGGACTTCTCCTTTTGGTATTGGCACATATTCCTCCGCCTCCAAGTCGAACTCGGTTGCATATGCATCCGATCTGCCAACGCGTTTACAAGCCCCAGTATTTGCTTCAATATAGATGACATCTCCAACCGTGACTCTTTCTTTTTGTATAGCTTCGTAAATGCTTGGATCCAATCGTAACTTTTTTTGGCCCTTTGCGCTCTTTAACCCGATTAATAATGTACTGATAGTCTTGCCATAGCTTCCCAATGGATTTTCGGCTTCTTCAGGTGTCAATTCTGTAACCTCCCCCTCATAAACCTCCTTCGTTTCGCGAACCTTCAAACCAATGGCTCGTCGAAAATTTTCCATCAGCGCTTCTGTTTTCTTTACTTCCGTCGAGTATATTTCGCTTGCGACGATGGGGCAAAATGGCACTTTTGTTCCGAGTTCTTGACTGATAGCTAGGGCGAGAGCTGTCTTTCCAGTTCCAGGTCCTCCTGCGAGTAAAATAGCTCGGCCGGCCATTTTTTGTGAACGAATTAAGTCGACGACCACACCACAAGCCTGTAATTAAAATGTATCAGTTAAAGTCTTTCCATCTACCATGCACACCAACTCACCTCTCGAGCTGATGCTTGTCCAACAAACCCGCCAGCTTGTCTCTCAGCACTCCCATCATTTCGAAGTCCGAGACCTTTGATATGCGTATGTGCAGATGTTCGATTGTCGCGGGAGTTACCCTTAACATCACTGAGGTTTACCATATTTGTGATTTATGTGTGGATAGTATTCTTCCTATCCAATCTTTGGATATGTTATTGGATACGTAGATTAAATTTTTTTTTTCAAGTATCACGGACTTGAAAAGAGATTGATTGTAATTGGCGCAAAATCAATTATTCTTAAATCTTGACGATGAACTTATGCCAACCTGAGAATAATTTCGCGGAAGGCTGCACATGTAAACGCGACGGAAAAATAAGCGTGGATTTTGATCACGTGGTATGCATGAGGCTGAGATCCCTGATCATCTTCCTGTTTCTATTAGAGTTTTGTTTGGGTGTTTGTGAACTACGGCTATTTGCAGCGTAAATATGAGGCTTTCCGTTAGTCTTGTATCTGGTTGGTAGATTTGGTAATCGGTCAAGCACAGTTGCATTGATCATTCACATCTCGACGAGGAAGAGGTGCAAAATTTGCAGAATACTGGTTTGTAGTCTCTGTTATATTTCCTCCAACGCCATCATTTAATTGCTCCAAACGGCCGACTTTCCAGGCTTCGGCCTCCTAACACCTCCCTAATTTTCAAATCAATACCTGCCCTTCTTTTTTAGAAACAAACTCCTAAACAATGCGATGCTTATATCTGCCCGACCTCCGAGCTTATGCAAACGCCGTCAGGTAAACTAAAATCTTATGCAATGTAAACGACAAGTCCCATGCAAATTGAACCATCTTCAAACGACCTGCCAATTCCTAAAGAGAGTATGGTATCCCAGGCACCGGTAAAACACGTACGATAAAACAAACGAAATATATAATCAATGACAGTCAAGAAACTCTCCATCTTCGCTGGATCTATCAGCCGTCCTTGGGCGTTCGACCATCTCGGTTGGAGATCCGACCATTCTGCCCGCCCCCAGTTGGCTCAACCTCAACTTCTCATCAAACATGGAAACGAGTCTGTCGGAGTATTGGTCAAGTAGTCCTGCTAGAACTGTCTCACTAATGGATTTGGACTTTTGACTTCTGTCCCCTAGTGCTACCGAAGTAAGCCGTAATTCTTGATCTAGCTCCTTTAGGCATTCTTCATCGAAAGTTTCAGTAGATAAAAGCTTTCTCCTGTACGCTCGAAGTGTTCGACAAGCTTGTTCCGTCGCCATGCTAAGTGATCCAAATTCACTTATGCCACTGCTAGAACCTTTGCCGCGACCACGTACGTCTACAGA
Source organism: Sclerotinia glacialis (assembly GCA_002162575.1). Taxonomy (NCBI): domain Eukaryota; kingdom Fungi; phylum Ascomycota; class Leotiomycetes; order Helotiales; family Sclerotiniaceae; genus Sclerotinia; species Sclerotinia glacialis. The sequence goes on along the minus strand of NGKH01000008.1, from coordinate 7,282 downwards.
TGCTGTCGATGGGCGCCTTACCTCTCTCGTTTGAGGACTGCTTGGACTGCGAGATCTGTTCCTTGGAGAAGTTTTACGACCTGAATCGTCTGAAGCGGATGCAAAATGTTTAGATGGCATAGCTGGTACGGGTGGAATTGATAAGGTGGGATTTTGATTTGCTAAACTGTGCTTCGAGGTCTTACGCCGAACTACTCTAGGGGGTGAAGACCGTCCAGAAGGTGCAGTCGTTGGTGATGCCCGTTGAAATTCGGCCAGCTCAGCTTTCGGCAAGACTTTTCTCAAAGGTTGTCGTGACGTTGTTGATTCCTTTGGTGGTGTTTCATCGCGAGCGCCATCATTTGATTCGGGTTGAGGATGAAGATCCGTGGTGTTGGAAGCAATATCCCACATCATAATTGTGCCATCTAGACCCGTGCTTATTAATATTCTAGATGATGAATCGGTGTTCTCTAGGAGTGCTACGCCGGACACGGAAGTACTATGACCCCACTCTCGATCTAGGAAAGATCCAGTACCCCAGTCATAGATACGAACAGACTTGTCGGTAGTGGAGACACCTGCAAGAATCGTACTCGGTCGTCCAGAGAGAGTACTAGGTGTACCCATGGCAAGAGAGTCTAAAGCGACAGCGTCTGCTCCATCATAGTCCGTGGCCCGAAATGAGTTTACAAGACGGCCACTAGCTATCTCATAGGTAGCTACAGTACGATCCAATAAAGACACCACAAGATTACCTACTTGAGCACCGAGACAAGGCGTCATAGAAACAGGAGCAGCTTTCAAGGTAATGATACGGACTGGTACAGCAGCCAGCACGTCGCCTCCTGCTGCTTCCTTTTTTACAATTTGCCTGATATGAATTGTCCTGTCCATACCGCAAGATATGAGCTTCTCGCCATTCTCGGCGAAAGATAGACCACACACGCCAGCAGTGTGTTCGTCTAGGGTTTGTACTAATTCCCACTTCTTGAAGACTCGACGAAATAACTGAATGGTGCGGTCCCGACTAGAGGAAGCTACCATGGTTGATTTATCGTCCTCGTAAATAGCGATATCTTGGATCTCGGTAGAATGAGCACGAGTCTCAAAAGTACATGCACCAGTAGATGGGTCTAGGATCTTCAATATCCCATACTTGTCTCCGGAAACCAAGAACAAAGCTCCCCTCGATATCCTTACGACCTGGCATGAATTGGAAGCTTCTTCGTCCATGGATACTTGATCAATGCCAATTGTAATCGAACCTCTGCTGTTTCCATGCAAGTCCCAGAAGGCAAGGCTACCATTGACAGACCAAGTGAGAAATGAGGCGCCCATCTGGTTGTTCTCGGGCAGAAGTTGGACACCCATTACCGCATCGCCATGCGCAGGTTGGAGTGTATTTTGAAACCCGTGGTCCGCGTCGTCGTCGTATTTACCCCAGATCTCAATCGTATGCCTGGAATCAATCGTAACGAAATTGCCTCCGGCGTATCCCATAGCGCATAGATGACCAGCGTCAACTTCTTCGGTAGATCCATCTATCGAAATGGGCGACAAGGGAGGAGTACTCGGAGCCAGAAGGGAGTCTAAGGATGCCGTTTTGACTTTACCATTACGACCTCCTATCCTTACTTGTCGCGTTTCCATTTCAATAGCAACACATGTAACGGGAAATCCGGTGCTCAAAACTTTTATTAGCTTTTGACCTTCCGTGCTGTCCAGGAGGCAAACGTCCCCTTTTTCTGAACAGACAATCGCCCTATGGTCAGAGAAAGAAGCCACACAGGTGAAGGTCGCATCTACTAGTGGTCCAAGTAAACAGTTCCGACCGGTAAGAGTTTTTAGTGCTGGCTGTACTGGAATTGGTAAGGGTGTGCCGTCAAGGGCGAATTTTTGTTTCGGTGAGGGACATCGGCCATCTTCAACCCTCCAAACTTTTATATGACGAGTACCCACCGTAACTACATTTCCTCCAAGCCACAGCATTTGCTTGATGAAACTAGTACATTTGTTGCTTGAATGTAGTTTTACAGTTCCAGCTTTTTGATTGATGGACCATACATGGAGAAATCCATCGTTCACATTACCTAAGCTGGCCAAATATTTGCCATCTGGACTGAAGGATATAGCGGCTACACCAAAGGTATGCTCAGTGAGAATGGCGAGCGGGGTATCTGAAGAACTGTCCTGCAGAGAGAATATAAGAACTCTAGGAGCGTACCCTGTCTATTTCTTCATTAGCCATTATACACATCTGTATGCAGACCTGCTTACCTCGCCCACAGCTAAGAAGCGACCATCTGAAGTCATAGATACGCAAGTAGCCGCTTTTATTCTTTCCCTGCTCGACCATGTCTTTGATGAAGAGTCACCTGATTCCAAACTCGTATGTGCGGTGGATGGTGCATAGGGAATTGTAGCATCTCGAAATCCTTTTCCATTTTTGCCATCGGTGGCATTGTTGGCTGGCGTTGAGGGTCCACCCAGACCTGCATTACCTGCATTGGCGGCAACTGCAGTTGGAGAAGCCCGGAAGAAACGTTGTGAGTGTTTCCCCTCATAATCAATATCAACCACCACTACTGCGGCTCCAGCTGTATATGCAAATATCCGAGATGTAGGGAGACAATCAAAGCATGGTGGAGAAGATACTGTAGATCCAATTATTTTCTTCAAAGATAATCCTAACTCGTAGGGATTTCGGTTCTTATTCGAGGGTCGCGGGGTTCGTGGAAATGGAGAAGGACTAGATTTCAAGCCGAGACTTGTGTTCGGAGCGAAGGTCCTTGAATTGATGGGTGTTGAAGCCATTATCGACTGTCCATGAAAGATACACTGGGACAACCTTGATGGAGGGGTCGAAGCTCTACTCTTCAACTATTACCTGACGATATTGATTGGTGCTTTAAATATTTTATAATTTAGAAAAAGAGTTTGACTTTGGTTCGTCTTGGAAGGAAAATAGGGTATAATGAACATGGGAAAATCAAAAACTATAATGACGTTAGTTAGCTTGATGAGTTTTCCTATCGTGATTTGCTTTACTCACCGATCATACATAGAAAAAGAGTGGGAAGGGAGGGGAGGGGAGTGGAGGGGAAAAAAGGAAGAAAGACAAGAGAGACCCTCAAAACATTGGTGACCCAATATTGATGACGATGAAGTGATGAGAAAACAAAGCAGAAACTACAAACCAGAAATCAAGAAGATAAAAAAATAAAAGTGGCAGATAAAACCACCCTTCTCTTCTATCCTTCTATCTTTGCCCTATCCTATCATGATATACAATATTCGGTGGTCGACGAACTGGGATTCAATTAAAAAATGAGAGAAAGGTCTGTGGTTAACCTTGCCCTTGTCTTATTTACCAGGGCATCTTAATCAGGGGAAGGCTCGGGAATGGGATCTAAATCCACGACAAATTGAACCTTTTCCAGAACGTTATTGGAAGATTTTAGGTTTAATTGCCAACAAATTAATATTCCAGATTTGGAGTTGTAATGTTTGAAAAGGGAAATGAACATTGCTGGTTCATAGGTATTGATTGATATGTAGATCTTCAGAGTTTCGTTTTCGAGTCAAACTTTATATTCACGTACGTATATTTAGTACATACGTTTAATACACTTAATTAGTTTGTCTAGCACTCTACAATGAATAGCATAAGTGAGCTACTTAAGGTAGGTAGAAAGAGTAGTCATATTCAAACACCCATTTTATTTGATTGATATATATCTTCCAAAGACCCTCGACCTCTAAGATTGGGTAAGACAATCCCCAGATATACCGAATACAACATCAATGGGATGGGGAGACCAATTAAAAATTCGCCGTTACAGTACATAGTCCCGTTCCTGTACATGGGGTAATCTCATAGTCTTACATTAACATTATACACATTCGAGGACAATTCATGCTCAAAAAATCCTATCTTCCATCTCATCGTCGAGACTAATCGTCTCTGGCCTTCGAGGTTCGAAAGTTCCAGGTCGACTAGTCGTAAGTACAGGAGCTGCTCTCTTCTTCCACTCCGGTTTACCCCTACCTATGCCTTCCTCTCGCCATCTCTTGGGAGGCTTTACCCCCAATTCAGAATATCTACTCCATACGTTCTTTCCTCTCTGAAACCATCTTCTCTCACGGTCTGCCTCTTCTTTTGGACTTGGTACCCACTTTGTTTTCAAAATTCTCCGAATCGCTTCAGGAGACACCTGAAAACGATCGGCCAGTGCAGACGTGGAATATTGGCCTGGGTATTGAGCATGTAGTGCTCGGATACCTGCCTGCGCTTCTGGTGATAATTTCTTCATCGGCTTCCAACCTTCAGGGAATTTTTCCTTCAATGCTGCTTTTTGCTCCATCCAAGTTTGACGCTTGGGTGGCGTCCAATCATCACCCACCATGTTTCTCTTCGATGTGCTGGCTTGTGGGGAATGCGACACTGCGTTGTCAATTTGGATGCTTCTGAACCTCGTTTTCTCCACGGATTTGTCCCATCTTGGCTTTTTCATCGGATTTGAAAGTATGTCTATCGGTTCTCTCTGGATCCATGTCTCTTCCGTTGTCTCTCTCGGGTCAATGGATTTCCTCGATTTCTCCGCTTGCCATGGCTGTTTCAATTCGTTCGATTCCCTTGACTGCGAATTTGCTAACTCGGATCTTGTCTCCGCTGCAAGCGCATCCAACGCCTCGGGTGTAATTTCCATGAACAAGTCATCCATATCATCAATCCTGTCGGGTGTAGCATTTTTGTGCCCTTCCGTCGCAGAGGGAGTTTCTCCTTGACTTTCGATAAGCGCATCTTCAACGGTATCTCTTATGGGTTCGGATGAATAGGCCGACGAATATGCTCTCGAGTGAAAAGGTTGGAGAGATGGAAGTGAGAAAACATTGAACCTTCGAAAATTGTATCTTTGTGGTCGGTAAGTGGATGTGCTTGATGCAGCTAGCTCAACTTGGGCTATATTTCGTATAAACAATAGAAGGGTTCTTCTCGTGCAAGAACAAGACATGGCGATTCATACTCTTGGATGAAAAATAAGTTTATGGGCTCTGGGAAACATTGGGATTTGATTGAAAAGAAAATCTTCGCCTAAGAATTTGACCGGGGTTCTTATCGTTCAAGATGGATGCTTATCAGGGTTGTAGCAAAGGTTGAACCTTCTTCACTTTGTCATGTCTAATTTATCAACAACACACCACTTTTCTTTTACCTTTGATCTCTTATGAAAAAGGACGTGAATGTAAATTGCTCATTACCACAAACTTTGATATTCACTGCTGCTATACTATTTATCCGAATTCGTCCTATTTTATATGTTATTTCATCTCATCCTCGTTCATGCTTCTATTCCAGGAAAAGATTTCTTGCTTTGGACCACTCTACCTCAAAAACTCAATCGCGGAAATACTTTACAACCCAGTATTTACATAGCGTACTAGGTAGTTGTTCGTCTATGATGCTTCTATACGTAGGTTGATTGGCAAGGAGGCATCTATCTCTAAACTTAATTCCCACTTCTTCATAAGTTTATTTTGATCAATTTTCGCTTTTTTTCCCTTTTCTTTCAAACGACTTCTATAGACTTCTCTTCTACTTTGTCTTCCGTCGAGTATCACCATTGTTCCTATGGCTTGGCCAAATCCTTTCCGTCGAAATGATGAAAATACTCGCAACGCTTGGGGGTACACCTTTCAATGGACTCCTGAGCATCTTACAGAAGAACAAATGCATCCCATGAAGTTTTCATATGATGTTCTGGCTGAAGAATGTTTAACTCGTCTAGATAAAATATCGCCACCCACATCCGGGGAATTACCAAGAAATCAAAGTATACTTCCGAATCAAAAGGAAGGCAAGGAAAAGCCCAAGAGAGACTTGTACGCTTTGCTGAGAGATCATTCTCTTGAGGATGAAAAACTGGGAGAATTATGGGCAGAGGTTAATACAATACCGGATTGGGTTGTGAGTGGTCGAGTGACCTTGATACTTGTGATTTTGCTCAAACTATATTTAGGACTGGGATCAGATTGGAAGAGGGCAAGACGTTTTTTACAGATATGGAGGGCCTGCGTTGACTGGAGTATTCACCTATATCACACAGTTCTATGTGGGATACTGATATGGCAAACAGCTTGCATATCAATCGTTGCTAGGGGGAATGGGTGCAGCTAGAGTTACAGAGGTTTTAGCTAGGACTGGTGGCTTTTCTACAAAGGTAAGATCGTTGTCGTGAGAAGTACATGGCTTGAATCCGCACATTATTCCATAGGAGTTTTCTTTCTTCTGTTGGAAAATGCTCTTTACAAGTATGCTTTCAAGGAACACAGCTTCAAGGCTCAATCCTCTCAAACAACGCACCTCCTCTATTCCCGAAAATAACCTGATCAATCAATAGTCAGCGAGAAGAAGAATGTTTGAAACAACTCAACACATTCTCCAGGTAACCGAATCCATCGAAGCCATCAAACCCGGAGGTACCGGCCACATATCCTCCATAAAAGTCCGCCTCCTCCACGCCGCTGTCCGTCGCCGCATTCTCGCCCTAGCCAAAGAAAGACCCTCCTACTATTCCACCGAAGAATGCGGTATCCCAATCAATGACCTCGACAGCATAGCAACCATCGGTACCTTCTCCACTACCCTGATATGGCTCTCGTTTCCCCGACAAGGGATCTTTCTCCGCACCGAAGAAATAACCGACTACATCGCTCTCTGGCGTCTTGTTGCTCACTACCTCGGCACCCCCACCACCCATTTCTCGTCCCCTACCTCCGCCAAAAAAATCATGGAATCCATCCTCTTAACCGAAATATCCCCCTCCCCAACCTCCATCATCCTCGCCAACAACATAATCCTCTCCCTCCAAAGCCAACCTCCCGCCTACCCCTCCCGCTCTCTCCTAGAAGCCAACGCCCGCTGGCTAAACGGCACCAAACTATCCAATGCCCTCGGACTCGGCAACCCATCTCTTTACTACTGGGCTCTCGTAGCAGGCCAGTGTATACTATACATGACTATCAGTTACGTATATAGAAGCATCGGATATCTCGATCGAAAACAGATCAAATTCCTAAGAAGAGTCTTGCCCATGGTGATCCATAATCCGACGATTGGATTGGCAGCCGAAACGGATTTTGCGCTGCAGTATGTTCCGGAATTTGAGACAAAGACGGAACTTGGGGAGTATGTGGTGGGGATGAATCAGAAGGGTGGTGTTGAGAGGAGAAATTTGAAGGCCTTGATTTGGGCGGTGGCAGGGGTGGGAATCGGGGGTTGGCTTGTTTGGAAGGGGGT
>NGKH01000007.1:1220722-1231036 GCA_002162575.1 Sclerotinia glacialis | reverse complement strand
GATTTATAGAATTCTACCCAATTGTTATCATCGAAGATGATTACTGTTCCTCATTTTGTATTGATAAAAATATTGGTGGTAATTAAATTGGATAGGTTTAATTGAAGTGATATATATAATATATAATAAATGAAATAAAGCTTATTATACAATACTTATAACCTATCAGAAGTAGACAATAAATCGCATATATGATAATATTGATAAAGTATATATTATATATATATATCGATCTAAGAAGTAATAAAGTTATAAAGGGAGAAGTTTTATAATGGTGTGTATATACCACATATATACCATACACGTGTCTATATATATGATTTCCAATAATATCAATTATTATAGGATATCATCAAGAAATATAGTTTTTCTTTGTAATCAAGTTTTTTTTAAATATATCTCTTATCTTCGGACTCCTATAGTTATAATATTATAATTCATATATAGATTGAGCAAAGTTGATTTTTTTTTTTATATCTCAATATTGTATTGTATTATATTATCTTCAAAATATATAATGACCAATTCAAACCCCTACAACTTTTATATACCAATTATAAATAGAAAAACCGTTATATAATTATAGATTATATAGACCCGTCCAAACTCATTATAATAAGGTTATATTATAACTTTACTATAATAAGGTAAAGTTATCATTATTTTATTATAATAAAGTAAAATCATCACTATTTTATTATAATAAACTTATTACGATCATAATAAAGTTACTACAATTTTATCATAATAAAGATGATCTCGATCAATTCAACAACTTCAATTACCAGAAAACCACAATCGAAGATATAGAAAATGAAGGATATAAATCAAAAGCAAAACTCAATCCAGAACTTTTCGATTAGAATTACAATCTTGATCAATCTATATATCTAAAGAAGATATCTGAAATCGATATCATTAAATTCTTTATAGAAAAGTTTCATTTTAGCGATAATAATATTCGAGAAAAGCTATCCAATCGGTTTCGAAATAAATTATTAATATTCTTTCTACAATATATAGATATATTATTATTTTGATAAGTATAGGATTATAAAATCGAATTGATTCTAGGAAAAGAACTATTTTGCTTCAAAAACCATTCATTATCTCTATTAGAATTTCAAGTCGTCCGAAAATAGATCGACAAAAACCTGTTTAAAGGCTTTATTCGAGAATCTAAATCTCAATTTATAGCTTTATTATTATTGGCAACAAAACCTGGTGGAGGGGTATGGATCTGCCAGGATTATCGAGGGTTAAACAATATCATAATAAAGAATCGATATCTATTTCTGATCATTTGAGAAACTTTAGATGCTTTATATAATGTAAAGGTTTATATCAAATTCGATATCATTATAGCTTTTAACAAATTCTATATTGTAGAAAGAGATGAATGGAAATCAGTTTTCATTATATGTTTTGATTTATTCGAATCATTGATAATGTTATTTGGTTTATATAATATATTTGTTTTGTTTTAGTATTATATCAATTATATATTTTTCAATAAATTAAATAAATACTATATAGTTTATCTTAACGATGTTTTAATTTACTCAAACGATAAAAATCAATATAAAAAGTATATCTGCAATATAATCCAAAAACTAATTGATACAGGTTTTCAAATTGATATCAACAAATACAAATTCGAAACAATATCTATATAATATTTAGGATTTATTATAATAACAAATGATATAGAAATAGATTAAACAAAAATTGAAATAATAATATTTTAATAATAATTGGAATCTATCAAAGATCTTCAATATTTTCTAGAATTTGCAAACTTTTATTGATAATTTATAAAAAACTTTTTTGAAATCTGTCGATTTCTAAACAATCTATTATAAAAAAACAAATCTTGGTTTTGAGATAAGATTTACGAAAAAGCTTTGGAAACACTAAAATTTGTTTTTATTATTGTTTTAGTTCTTATATATTTTGATTATAACAAAAAGATTGTTTTAGAAACAAATACTTTAAATTGAATTTCTAAAGGAATTCTTTTCTAATACAATAAAGATAATATACTACAATTAATTATATATTTCTCTACAAATTATATAATAATCGAATATAATTATAAAATCTATAATAAAGAACTATTAATGATTATCAAATTTTTAAAGAAATAAAGATCCGAATTATAAGGATCATAACAAGAATTCGAAGTTTTTATAGATTATAAGAACTTCGAATATTTTACAATAATAAAAGCATTGAATCAACAACAAATACATTAATCGAAGTTCCTTTCCCAATATAATTTCTATATAATCTACAGATCAAGATCCAAAACCATTCGATCAAACACTTTAAACAGACAATAAAAAGATCGTCCCAACTTTTCGAATCCAAATAATAAACACTTAAAAAACAAAGAATATATAATACTACTTACCAATAGATTCGATATCAAATTATATCAAGATTTAATTAACAAATCAATATTGATATCAATGAACATTCTAATATCTACAGAAGATAAACCAATTGATAACTTTATCGAGCAAATATACAAAAAATCCGAAATGATGAAACAATTGATTAAAGCAATCGAAAACCTTGATACAATTAAATAACCAAAAAAGTTCTGAAATACTTTATATATAGTAATACAAGATTGCGAAATATATAATAAAAAGATCTATTATCAAGAAAAGCTTTAAGTCCTATTAAATAATGAATTCAAAGTTTAGATAATATATCGAATATATTCCTCAAAATCAATTGATTATTTAAAACGAATTAAAATCATCGATCTAATCTTTCGAATTTATTAATGATTACAAATGTATCAAGAAATTGATGTTTATATTCAAATATACGAACTTTGTATTTATACCAAATCATCAAAATTATCCCCTTTTAGATTCTTTAAATCATTATCAGTATCTTTCTAAATCTGGTCTGATATCTCAATCGATTATATAATATTACTATCGGATTGTAAATATTACAATTCGACATTTAAATATATTCTAATTATTATATATAGATTTATAAAAATGAGGCATTTTATCAGAATAAGAATATTAATAATTAATGAACTAATTAATATATTTATAAACAAGATCTATATATTCTACAAGCTTCTAAATAATATTATTTTAAATCGAAGCTTTTAATTCGTATCCGGATTCTAGAAGCAACTCTCTAAAAGATTAAATATAATACTAAAATATTCTTTTGTTTTTCATTTGTAAATCGATAACCAAACAAAATATATTAATTCTGTTTTGAAACAATACTTATATATATTCGTCAACTTCTATCAAAATAATTGAATGAATTGATTATTATTAATTGAATTTGTATCAAACAATTTAATATCAGAAACTATAGGATATTCATTTTTCTTTACAAATTATAATTTTAACTCTAGATTAGAAATCGAATCAAACAAACCTAACTCATTGAATATAATACTAATATAAAAACATAAGTTTTTCAAAGATAATAAAACAATAGATAGAATAAAAAGAATTCTAAATCAATTTCAAATACTTGCAAAGTAAGCAATTACAGTTTTCGAAGAAAATGCAAATCAATATCGAACGGATTCTTCAAAATATATTATCGAACAAAAGATTTATATTCATATAAAAAATATAAAGATATCTTAAAAAGCTAAAAAGCTAAATAACAAATGAATGAAACCTTATAAGATCCTGAAAACATATCCATATATATTTGATCAAACTATCAAAGAACATTCGAATTTTCCCAATCTTTTATCATTCTCTTTTCATTTCAATGAAATCGAATATATATTTTCCAAATTAGAATATTATAAATAAATCAGAAGCTTTAACAATAAAAGATCGAGTTCTAGAACAAAAGGATAATAAAAATGAACCAATTCAAAAATGAGTATTTGAAAATATAATAGACAATTATAATAAAGATATTATATATCAATATAACAACCAATTATAGATCTGAAAGAAAACAAAGAAATATTTATTAAATATTATTATCTACATTCTGAAAAACCAAGGTCTTTATTATAAGTATTACAATATCCAAAAACAAAAAAAATCCTATAATTAAAGAAGAATATCATTCAAATATAATTATAACAAGTACAATTATAAAGATCACTAAAATTGAAAGAATCAATAATTCATATCGCAAATAATAAAGTAAAGTATATAATATAAGTAGTAGTAGTAATAAATTCATAATCGATTTGATCTGTACTAAGCTATGCTACACAGACCATGCGATAAACCGTTGGTTTGTATTATATAAGATTATAAGGAAAAGCAGATTAAAATAAACTCTAAAAACCTTTAACCCCTCGGGGGTTTCCTGAGATGTTTGCAAATGCTGTCTATAGTGTCGAAAATTTATAATCTATAAGTAATATAGAGATGAAGATAATGATTAATAATATTGAGGTTTTTAATTGAATCCGGAATGGATTGATTAGTTGTATATTTGTTATCCATTGTGGTGTTAGAGACCATTATCCGATCATCTTTCTATTATTTCTTGTAGCTTTTTCTTCTTCTACTTTCTATTGTTTTTTATATATATAAGTTTATATATATTCCTATGTAATGTAACTGATTTTAGGCTTAACTGATTTTGTCTAAAATTTTCTTTTCCTTTGTTTGGTTTTTATATCAAACTCTTTTCGCTTTTTTTTCGTTTTCATTCCTTTTTTCTTTTTATAATATTTCATTTTTAATTAAATTAAATATAAATATTTGTTGCGATATTGTTTAAGAAGATTGGTAATTGTTACAATAGATTGCTATTTTGTTTTTGTTTTCTTTTTTATTTAAAATATAGATGTTATATGAAATGTTTATATAATCTTATTTTAAAGTTTTCTTTGAGTTGTATTTATATGAATAGCAAATATAATCGTTGTTATTATAGGAAAGTTATTTATTATAATATATTCAATTTTACTTTTATATTTTGCAATCTAATAATTAATTGTTTCTTTTAGATTCCTTTTGATTATATAAAAGTTGTTAAAGATATTTTTGATATTGTTATTGTATATATAGCTTTTTTCGAAAATAAATACTATGAGGATTGGAATTTTTAAGATTTCATCGATATATATAATATCCGTTGTTGGAAAGTAATGCTTTGTACTTTCAATACGAATGATATATTTTGGTTTGCTAATATAGATCTGGTATATCAGAAGTTGTACGAGTTGTTTAATATAGTTATTGTAAAAGTTATGTTTGCTTTTAAAACCAAAAACGTTATCGATAAGGCTTTGATTCATTTTCGCCAAATTGAAGTTCTGGAAATATTGATTGCAATTATAGTTTCTTTTTTGAATTATTGGAAAACCGAGGTCAGTATTCCGTTATGTTTTGGTGTTTATATTAATTCCTTTTTTTAGAATGATTATCTTAATAAAAAGTTTGATATTGATAATAAAGCTATTATAACAATCTCCTTTTTCGATGATATATAAGGTTTTGATTCGTAGAGTATTCGATTGAATGTTATATATTGCTTTTCGATGGTTTCAATAGTTTTTTAATTTTTTAAACATTATTAATTAATTCCAATGATAAATTATATTATAGAAGAATTCCCAATCTTATAAATCAATATACTACCGTTTGAATTTTATCCTTATTATAAATCAAATCCTTATCAGACCTAATTCTATAAGTTCCTAAAAGCTTTCATTATTTGTAAAATGTAGGACAATAGAAGATAATATAACTAATATCTTAGTTGTACTATATATATCGATTATATATTGGATTGATATTGAGTACTTTATGATTTGTAAGGAAACTATTGAAACCTAGCTTTTCAATTCTAATATCTATAATTATTATATTAAAACTTTTCGTTAGTTCATTGTATATTGTTATCTTAGTTCTTTTGATTCTGAAATCTGTTAAAGTAAATGTTCATCTTCTTTATATCCTTTGGATCGATTTTTGTTATTTAATTTGTTATTCTTTTATTATCTCTTTTTGTAATATCTCTTTAGCTTTATATTAGTTAATAATTTTATTTATCGGTGGCTTTTCTGTCTTTAGAGGTTTATCAGTTATATCTAGGATATATATTTTTTCTAATGTTTATTCATATATTATTATTGTTGATATAATAAAGGTTTTATAGATTCTCCTATTGAGATGATATATATTTCTTTGTATTCTTTCGTATATTTGCCGGATAAGTTCCTGTAATCCTATTGTTTGGAATCTGTATCTTATAACAATTTGGAGTTTATTTATTAAAAGATCGAAGGGTTTATATATAGTTTCTGTATAAAGTATTACAATCGATATTGTTTTATATACTTTATTGATTATTCTCAAGTATTTATTCTATTGTATTTGAAGATATTATAGGATGGTTTATAAGTTCTTCTTATATGATTTGAGGGTATATAATAATTAAAAGTATTACTACTTTATAGATCAATTTAGCATTATATAATAATATACTCTATATCGAAGCAATAATATAAATAAAGGATAATACTTGAATTTCCAATTTTTTTTTCACTTTTTTGGTATATTCTTTCCAACGAAGTTTCTCATCGATATAAAGATCAAGTATTTTGATACTTTTGTTCAAAATAATCATTATCCCGCCGAATCTTAATAATATATCCATTTTAAATTTCTTCGGGTTTCTGATTAAATGAAATAATTGGTATTTTTCCGAAACGAATTTTGCTTTATAATAGTAAGTCTAATTCTGATATTTATCGTAAATTGCTTCCAGGATCTTGATCGTGTTTTCCATCGATTTCCTTCAGATTAATATATTTATATTATCTACGAACCCAACAACGCTTCCTTTCCAATACATTATAAAACAAATATCCATCAATTCATTATTATAGAATAAAAAAAGAATCGGGTTTAATAAGGAACCTTACAGAATCCTATTATATATATCTTATTGGGGGCTTATATAGCTGTCGATTTGTATACTGCTCGATTTATCCTTTAGAAAGTTCTTTATAAAAGTTACTAATCAGTTTGGAAGTCTTTTTATTTTCATTATATATAATAAATATAAATATAAAGCATTATCGAATACTTTTATTATATCAAAGTTGAAAAGGCTTGTTATATATCCCGATGCAAAGTTCCAAATTGTATATATTTATTCTATTAATAGTTCAAAGGCCGCAATAGTATCGTAGTTTGATCGAGCCTCTATTTGGTGTTTTGATAAAAGATTTTTGCTTTCGATTATTTAGAATAATATTTTTGAAATCATTTTCTTCAATAATTTGCCAATAATATCAAGTAAAACAATCGGATGATATAATCTGATTTTCTTTTTGTTTTTTCTTGTTTTATAAAATATAATTGTTTTGGTTTCTTTGAATTTCTTTGGATGATATTTGATAGTTAAATAGGTATTGAACAATTATACTAATTAATTCGTAATTTCCAAAAATGCTTTTTTAATTGTATAATTTGATAATTTCGATGATTTTGAAATTTTATGATTTGAAAGCTTTGCTATCGCTATTCTTATATTTATTATATCAATAATAAATGATATCTTTAATATAATAGAATAACAATATCATTTATTGGAATAGCTGTTTATATTCATCAAATTGGCTGATAAGGGAAAAACGAAATAATGATCTTCTAATACAAATGCTTTTCAGGATTTATTTGATACTATCTTTTTATTAATTAAAAGGTTTAGGAATTGAGGTATAACTTTAAAAAGATAGCTTTTGTTCTTTGTTTATCTTTCAATATCTTATATACCTTCTTTTTTATCTGTTATCTTTATAATTTTGTTATAAAAATATAATATTATTTCTTTATTAATTATCTTTTTCTTTATTTAATAGATCTTATTATATTCCGATTATATCGTAAAGAAACCGATAATAAAGAGTTTCTATTGTAATACTTTTATATGTTTTATTAAAATAGAACATTTTGAGGATTAATATAATTTATTATATTTTGAAAAGTTCGAAAAGAATAAGATCTTTATTCCTATTTTTGTAATATAGTATTGTATTTCGTTTATATATTTGTCGATATCCTTCCGAATATCTAGTTTAAAGAAACCAAATACTTTTTCTTTTATTACTATTAAGTATTCTTCTTCAGTTTGATTTATAAATGCTTTTCATAAAAACTTTGAAGGTCGATTATAAATGATCAGATTGATAACAAATAAAATATAGAATAATATATAATCGAAATCAAAATCTAATCTGTCTTTGCTTCTGTATTCTAATAGTAATTCAGATAACTCTTTCTTTATTTATATTAAATCGATTATTATAAATGTTTGATTTTTGTTTTATATATAAAAGTCTATCAATATCAATAGTTCCATTTATTTAGTTCTTATTATTTGGATTAAATGTTTGATATAAATTTTTGGTATTTTATTAATTATTCTTTTTTATAAGAGGTAATATAAATTGAAATCTCCGATTATTATATACTTTATATTATACTTTGATAATTTTGTTTCGATGAATAGTAATATAAACAATCTTATCGTCTAATAATGTTCTTTTGGGATAGAATTATATATATTAATTATTTGTATAATTTGTTCGATTTTTATAATTTGAATTTCTAATTATACAAAGTTTATATCTTCTGAAAGAATCCTGAATATCTATTGTTAGATATTCAGGGTTTTATTGATGAAGATAATTATTCTAATCCCTATTTTTTATTTATAAATAAGATATTAGTTTTTGTTTTTATTATATATACTTTTATTGAATCTATTTATTTATAGTTCTTGTATAACAATGATATAATACTATATCGTTTTTGGGGAGTTAAATATTTAAATTATAACAATCTTTTGTTAATTGATATTATACTATAGAATATTGAATTGGAATACTTTATTTATTATTATATAATAGATTCGATGATTCTCTGATTAGGATATCAATAGAGGACAAGCTTTTTTATATTAGTATAAAGGAGCTTTGAAAAAAGAAGGAATTTATTATTTTCCATTATAATATAAAAATGTTTGCAAATGAATTGCGGTTATTTGTAGATTGTTTTGTTGAATTACTTTTTTATTGTTTTCATATTGGTTTTCAATCCCTTAAAAATTGGAATTGATTTGAATTTTCGTTGTTAAAAGTACAAGCTCTTTATTCGATTATGAAACAGTTTGAAGTATAAGATATTATTTTTTGAATTATTATATATTTTTCTATTAGTTTCTTATATATAAATCGATTCTATATTCAATGATTGTCTTTGTAATTGATATATTATTATTCTTTTTTGTAATCTATACTTGTTTTAAAATAGATATTTGTTCAATGTTCTTTTATATAATTCTTATATATCATTTGTTTGTTATATATTCCGAAATGATAATGATTTAATTCTTGATAATTATAGTATCTATTTGAAGTAAATATTGTATTATATATAATAATTTGTAAAATTTTATTATTATATAGTATCCCTTATGTAAAGCAAATGTTAACTACTTCGAAGGAAATCATTATTATTATTAAAGATGATATCTTTTTGTCTATAACGTTTCTTTTTTATAATCAAAAGGAATGATCTATTTTTAACAATTTCATATGATTTTCATTTTCTAATTGAGCCAGGAATGTTATCCTTTTCGTTTTATTTTTTACTTCAATCTTCTTTATATATACTCTATATATCAAAATAAGATTAATTGGATGATTTGCTTTTGTATTTGGAAATATTTGTTGAAACCAAATGTTATTATTCGCAAAGGCTTTATATCCTTTCCGAATAGTTATAATCATTATATATTTTTGTTTTGATCTTCTATTGATTACTACAATTTTGGTATCAAAAATGAGAATGTTAATTAGTTTTATAAATACTTTATTATTCATTTCCTTTATAGTAATTACCTCTATTAAATCCAATATAACTTTACATCTATTATTATAGATCATAACTGGTTTGTATATCATACTTTAGATATCTATATATCGGATGGATCTCGGTATCGTTCCCTCTTCTACAATTTCCGTTTAGGATTTCTTTTTGTTCATTGTTTCCATTTTGTTTTCGATGTTTAAAAACTTATCCATGATTGCCTTTTATAGAGACCTTATAATTTCCAAATTGATTCGAACTTTGAAAAGCTTTTTACAATTATTCCTAATAATATCAATAACTTATTGTTATCTAAATATAAATATTATCAAAATCTTTATTAATATATTTAATTCCTTTATAATTATCTTTCTGTATTTTTCAAATAAAGCTATTTTGATAGTTGTTTGGAATCCCTTTATAGATCCTATAATTGAAATATATAGTGATCTGTAAGAATTTT
>NGKH01000007.1:1177506-1215083 GCA_002162575.1 Sclerotinia glacialis | reverse complement strand
AAGGGAAGGGAAGGGAAGGGAAGGGAAGGGAAGAGGAAAATGGGTTGAATACGCAGGTTGCATATACTACTGTACCGGTAAGTAGGTAGATAGGTGTATAGGTAGGTAGGTAGGTATGTATGTATATTTTGAGCGTGGGATTTGTGTTGCAATTGGGGGTTATAATGTAACTTGTGTGAATTTGAAGACGGGTTATTTTGGATGG
The DNA here is from genome assembly GCA_002162575.1 of Sclerotinia glacialis. Lineage (NCBI taxonomy): Eukaryota > Fungi > Ascomycota > Leotiomycetes > Helotiales > Sclerotiniaceae > Sclerotinia > Sclerotinia glacialis. The sequence goes on along the minus strand of NGKH01000007.1, from coordinate 1,214,878 downwards.
ACTCTAAGTGGGCGCAATTGTGAGGTGTGCTGATGGGAATCTTATGTTGATACCCACTGATGGATGAAAAAGGAACATGGAGTCTTCAATTCATGGTAAATCTTGCTCGATTCGATGAATGAATGAATGAATGGCAGTGCTGAATTGTCACTACTCCTAAGCTGTGCTACGCTGTGCTATACTCTGCTATGCGATGCTATGCTATTCTACGCCATCTCTGCTAAACACAATCATCCCATCGCATCCCATCGCATCCCATCTCAACTCATCTCAACTCATCTCATGTTGTGCCTGCAAGCATATGCATTTCTCTCCTCCTCCCAAAAGTCCCTTTCAAAAGTCCTTCAAAGTCTCCCGGACTGAATCCCACCACCCCCCGAGTAAAAATTACACATTTCCTTCCATCTAGGATTTTTGCCCACCCACCAACGCCAGAATCCATCCAAAAAATATCAATCCATCTCTACTGTGATAAAAGAGACAGTAACGAGATATGATAAACATATGCAATGCGCGCGGGCAGAGACAGTAAAGTGGTAAGAAGCAAAGGTATTTCCTCCCGATAGAATAGCCCATCCTAAACGCCTTGCGGAAACAAATAAAATAAAATAAAGCAAAACAAGTAGATAGCAGATAGATAGCCTCCGTAGCGGTCATTGTGTTGTACCGGTAATCCCATCCCAGAAACTCCTGTGCCGAAAGTAAAATCGCCCAATTTGCGGCGACGGATGAACGAGTGTACGAATGTGAAGATCGTATCGTAGAGTAGAGCGTGCCGTGCTGTGGCAAAGACAAATAAAATGAAATAACAAAATAAACAAATGGTATATAGATATATATATATATCAAAAGGTAGACTTGGACGGTGAACAAGCTTATTTCTTCATACTCTTCCTTCTATTTCCCATCCCCATACCAATCCAACCCTTCAAGCCCGGACTACTTGTATTCTGCTGAGTAATTGGTGCCTTTGGTGGAGCTTCGCGGATAACATTTCTCATGATATCTTCATATCTGACCGGCGCCTTCTCATCAATCGCCGATTGTGTTTCCTGTCCTCTCCTTCCCCTTTCCTTCTCTTCGTGCATAAACAAAGGTACTGTGGAGGATCTCCTCATATTTCCGAATTTACTCTCTTTGGTTGTTCGCTCATCTACTGTGAGCAAGCTTGTTTTAGACGTATTGCTGTGGGCTAAGGATGATCGCGAGGTATTGCTGTGAGCGGTGGGTACTACAGCGGGAGTGTATGCCAAGTTTAGTTTCGCCATACTAGGACGCTTCTTCGCGGATTTGGTGAAGGAGCGAGTGAGACCTTGGAGACCTTCCATGAGGCTGTTAGGTGTTTTGGGACGTTCGTGGTGCATGGATTTTGGTCGGCGAGATTGGAAATTTTGTTCGGGTTCGGGAAAGACTGGACGATTTTCGGTTTGGGGAGAGGGTGTGGGCGAAGGGAATGGATCCGAGGAGAGAAAGGCGTGCTGAGGGGATGCATTTGAGGAGGCAGAAGCAGGTTGCAGGAAGTTCATGCTGGAGTTGAGTTTCGAGGGTTGTTGAGGAAGGGTTATGCTGGAGGCGTTGGCGTGGCTTGTGTTGAGTTTGGAAAGAGCACTGAGAGTGGAGATGGAGAGGCGACGGGCGGATTTTCGAAGCGGCGAGTTCTGTCTAGAGCTTCGTCGCGGTGGCTGTGGCGGGGGGATCGGTGCTAATGATGCGATGTCTGCGACCGAATGACGGATTTGGTAGTCGGTCACCGGGCAAACATTGCGAAATATAGGATTCGAGTGAAAGCTCGTAGGACGGGGGATTTCTATAACCCGAGGTTTTGAGACAAGAGTAAAAGAAATTACTCTTGCAGTATCTTCAGCTGATGCACGAGAGGAACTCCGAGAACCACTATATTCAGAAAAAGGAGCCACTTCGAAATCGAGGAGGGTGTCTGTGTCTGAGAGCGAAGCATCTTCTTCGCTCGAGAGGTATAATTCATGAGGATCTGATATTTCGGATTCTGGTTCCTCTACCACCTGTTTCGTAGCTTCGAATTCATCCACACACTTTAATTCCGACACAACATTGTTTAACATGGTAGAAATCCTTTTGCTGCTTCTGCGAGGGATAGTAGGTATTTTGGGCATGCTAGGCTTCTTCTTTGGCCTTGATCTATTCATCGCTGGAGCGTCCATATTGCTGTCAAGATTTGAATCGTCGTCGTACTCGAAATTGGCAAAATCTGAGATTTTCGAAGCTCTTGAAACTGGTCTTTCGATTTCCAATTCCCTAGATGGGAACAACTTCTTCATAAGAGGCATACTGACTTCGGGCAAATAAAGGGACTAATAAGTTATTAAAACGAATCAACCGTCTTTATTCTTCGGCACGAAGTATCCTTATTCTTCCAGGATATAAAGTGCTTCTGTGGGTCCTAGTAGCTGGGTCCTTTGAGCAGGCGAGGTAGAAGTGGATGGCTCGGTTGAAGTTGTTGAGTAGATATGAAAGGCTGCTTTATTAATGGATCGTGACTTGAAGACACTTTAATCCCATGCAAGCTTTATATAATAAGATTGGCAGGAGAGTCAAGGAAATTTCGCGATTGATACGGAATTTCTCGAGATATCGGAACATAAAGTGGAATACTGTATGTCTTTTGTCTATTTAAGGTCTGGGGGATCTCAGACTATGTATGAATGGATAAGTCAGAAAATCTTCCCTCGTCAATAAAATTATGCTAGGAGGGAAGATGATGGTTATACCTGGTTTTGGTGGTAGTTTTTCAACGTACGCCGTTTCAAGTTTATGTCTTTTCACAGGAGACGAAACTGGACTTGGAAAATGGCGGCCAACGCGGGGGATACCAAGAAAAAAAAAAGTGTATTGGGATTCTTAAAACAAATGGGGCTGTAATATATGATGGTCCGAAAAATGACTTTGGTAGAACCTCGATAAAATACTTCTTACTCGAGTACCGATATTGTATAAAAAGTTTATTGTGAATAATGGTAAAGGGGAGGATAGACGGCGGAAAAGTACGGATTTGCAACTGTGTGGTCGAGGACGGAGTAGAGTATGCTTGTACCATCAAAGGAGGAGTAAATATAAGTTAAAGGGCAAAAAAAGGCCAAAAAGACTTCAAAATTAAATTTGTTCTCAAAGATGGGATAAATATATCTTTATAAATATGGTGCTGGTAGCTAAGGTAGGGTGATAATGATGGGTGGTGTTGTGGGTAAATTACTGTAGGGATAGGTAAGGTAAGCTCAAATACGCTCTAGTAGATGCCCAAGAGATTTTAGATCTTGAAAGATCTGCTGAGGGATGATGAGGTGATATTTTCATTTCCTGCTAGGCGCCGAAAAGTGTTTGTCTATATACACACACATATATTTATATATATATATATATGTATATATGTGTATATGGGTTGAGTATACAAATTTGTACTTCGGTTAGGGAGTTGGCAAATGAAGGGGAAGATGACCTAGACTAGCCAAAAAAAAAAGAAGAGGCAAGGAAAAAGAAGATATTTCGAGATTGCGTGTTACGTCGTTGTTGGTTATGCAAGGTGATAAAGTAGGTACCAAATACGCCCCCGGAGTCTGGGGAGTCGGTATTGTAAGATCTTACAATGTACGGGATGGAGATGTACTGTGCAAGGGAACAGGGGGATCTTGAACTTCTTCCTTCCCCTTCATGGAAGTTTCCCATTCCATATACGCACCAACCAATTGGGAATCAATCTGAATCAGAATTCCAAGAGATTAATTCGAAATCCTCTCACTCGAGTGGCTTGTAGGCTTATGGGCTGTACACACAGACATCTACAACATATGCATCCCACCACATTCATGCTTTAGAACGAACTACGAGTATTCTATCCATCCAACCACCAGACACCAAATACCCCAAATACACAACAGGATATCACTCACTATCACATACATTCTGCTCCACAGCATTTTCTTTCTTTTTCTTTTTCTTTTTCTTTTTCTTTTTCTTTTTCTTTTTCTCTTTCTCTTTCCCTTTCCCTTTCCCTGGTCCGAGGATTCGTAGACACTGGAGAGTGCAACATTCAGAAAGTTTTAAAATAATATTTTCAAGGTGTTTCTGGGATCTCTACTTTCGTATCGATAGGTTTTATTCTAGCTTCACACCAATTCTTTCTGGCTTCCTTCAGGAAGCATTTAGCCCCTTCCTCAAACTATTCTTGGTGAAACTTCATTGGTGAATCCCCGATTTAGTGAATCTTTCAGGCTCAGACTGGCACATATTTGTATCACAGCATTCATTCATAAGTAAAGAAAACTTATACAAATCACCACCCACTCTCGATATTTTATACCACATCAGTTGGGAACGGCTCCTGATTCCTAATGTAATACACTTTCCCTTCTACGATTGTTTCATCCTTGTTCACAAATTATACTTGTATAGGGATGTTTTTATGATATAGAGATATCGAGTCAGTTTTTGGTTGTATTAGGATTATCATCACACTCCAGTTGCTTGAGTGTTAATCTTACGTATCGGCTCCTACTTCCTTTAGGAATCTTCAACTGCGACCTCATCGTCATAAAATGATCAAGGACGCCGATCACCGTTCGTCTGCTCATGATTCGCCATACTTCCAAGCTCTAACGCACGTACATACAGCACGCATACCATTACCTGCATGGTGTCCACACAGCAAGGCCAACAACAAGACCAACAGCAATAATCTCTTGAGCAGTAAGCGCCATACAAAGATTGTTTCTGTTGCTAAATTCTCGTTACGAGAATCGTTTCTCTTTTCGAATTGGGCCATGGTAATAATACACCCTGCGTATCAAAGAATACCATCATGAGACGTTCCAATGATTCCTCTGAGAGTCTCATACAACAAAATGTCTGTGGTCCTGAAGCATTTCCTTTCATTTTTCATCTGTGCATCTCCACCATTCAGATTCGCAATATTGACGATAAACCCAACCTTAATATCTTGCTGGCAGCTTGCAGCGCTTGCAAAAAAAAAGAAGCAAGGTTCATACCCAAAGGAGCCAACAAGGCTTTACTCAGTACGGATTCCATAGTTCGTGGCACTAAGTTGGTTTGCTACCTAGTGCTTGACCCCTGAATCACAGACCTGGGACCACCAGGGCTAAACCATAATCGACTAAAACCGATCTTCTACTCCTCTAACTGTCTAGCAAATTAATAAGGCTCGCGAATAAGTCATACTGTACGAACTCACGGAGTTTAGGAGAACAGACTTGATTGTCTGTCATGTCATGAGAGATGATGAGATTAATTCCCATCGTCTGTGTGACAAGTGCTGCTAAAGAGTATCGGTAGGAGATGGTGATCGTCATTTATGATTGCGATAATCAATTACCCCTCACTAGTTTCATGATTAGACACCTCAAAAGAGATTTAGACCCCTTGCCAAAGGTAATAGTTGCTCAGTTTGATTATTTGATGTGCTACTCAGAACCGCATCCTCATCCCTTAACGTCAGATGTTCTGCTCCTTTCGCATCACAACACGGAGCCCACGTTGTAAAATCAATATATCCCGACAACTGCACGATACTCTACTCGGTATTGATTACCACCCATCTTGATCACCTTAGACTTCGGCATTGTACTATCATCAGGGCCTGCATCAAGTACACCGACCAATCGCATTATCTGGATGTGGAAGCATTGATTCTGATGCAAGATGACGGGCGAGTGCTTGAATGCTTGAACCTATTATCTCAAACACTTATCATTGGCTTTTGGATTTCTGGGGTATAATTCTTGAACATCACATGCGTATTACATACATTGGTGTTATCCATCCATCTTTTGATAGAGATATACAAATTTACGAACAACGGGCTTAAAATCGGGAATGTGGTATCTATGTAGTATAGAGCTATACATAGATATCGTATCTAGGACTTTGCAACAGTTAGAGTGAAAGATAAGACATCATGTTAACGGGCTCCGTTCTGACGTCAAGATGTCTGGGAAGATATGGAGTATTCTGGGAGCTAACGCTCATCACAATTCAATAGAGACACAGGGGACATTAATAGCTTATTTGTCACTCATGGTTGTCATTATCATTTTCATAGCCTCCAATTTTCATTATCAAAAGTTATGAAATATTTTGCGAGAACAAGTTTGTTCATTCATCCATCATTCACATTTGCACATCATAGCCTGCATTCATTAGGTCTTCATAACCAACGACCCTCGACTATGTCATCCAACATAATATAATATGATAAAGCTTTTCACATCACCATATTTATATCTTTCCCATCACCAACCTAACACCGCGATTCCTCTTCCGTCGGAGTTCCTAAGTTCCCACCGTGCATTCTTACCTCATGGTACCAACCGGAGCTGAACGATACCTATCCTCTTCCATGAACATCCCAACCACATCATCTATTTTATCCATCTTACTGTCAAACCCCTAGACAGATACTAAGATAAGATGCGACAGCATGAGCGCCATGATTCTCCTTGCACGGAGTATGTAAGCGTAAGCGCGCCTCGGTACTACAACCACAACGCCCAGCCATAAGCGGAGCATCGGAGCAGCGTAAGATGACAAGAAAGATCTCCGTGGGTATAATAAGCAAGTATTTTTTGTGTGCATGTCTGTATATGTACCTGAGCCATGGTATTGGGATAGACTACGCGGATGTTGGATGTTTGATATTGGATGTTGGAAATTAGATATTGGATATTGGATGTTGGATGTATGTATGGCGTGGTTACTTGCATGAGGCAAGATGCAACTCTTAGCAAATACATGGAACAGGAAGACTAGCTTCGACCTGTGGGTTATTCTTGACTGGGATACGTATTATCGACAATGAAACGGATTGTGAAGTAAATCCTTGCGATCGATGGAAAATGCGTTCCATCTCACCCATAATCCACCGGCAACGCCTCTCCGCACACCACCAAGTCAACATCCTCGCCGCGCCACGTGAATATAAAGTGCATCGCCAGGAGATACCCTATTCACAATTCCGCAAAATTTCCCCATGATCCAAAATTTCATCACGCGCAGACTGCAAATCTTCCCTTTACCTTGACCTTGACCTTGACCTTTATGTATACCGCCTCTACCTCTTACCCCTATAAGTAAACCGTCAATTTCCACCATTCTCTGTTCCATCATTCTCAGACACTCTTATGTATGTATTGATTTCACGTCGACCACATGGGTTTAAGCTACGGCTGAATATAAGAGTATTTTGACTTTCTAGCTATTGTGGTGTTTCGAATATCGAATAACAATTATTCATAGGATTTGGGTATATATTCAATACATCGATATATTGCGGATTAGATTCCCACTCGCAGATTGTAAGGATATCTACCTCAATATCACTAACTCATATATATATAAATACGCTTAACTTAAACTAATCCATCTTTCCATCTCTCCATCTCTCTCTCTCCCCTACCCCAAACATCCAGAATATCCCATCCCCTCCGATCCAAGGCCATCCTTCCTCTCCCCCCCAATCAAAAAAACTCCCTCTATATAAAATCCCAAATAGCAAACCTTAGATAATCAATCAATCACCCAACATCATCCTGCCTGTACATACGTTCCAAGCATCACGAGTATCACCAGCATCGCAAGCACCCTTCACAATCTTCTCTTCCTACTTCCTACTTCCTACTTCCTACTTCCTACTTCCTACTTCCTACTTCCTATTCCCTACTCCCCCTGTACAATGATTAATATTACAGAAATAAAACTACTAGACTATTAGACAATTAGATAGACAATCACCCAGTAGTTACGCAATATCAATGAAAGACAAGAGACTGGAGAGAGTACATGGAGGAAATATATATAGATGATGTATATAGATATAGATATGAATAAAAGACTATAAATAAATAACTATATATATACCCATAATCAATATGCTACCTGGATGCCAGTATGCCAATATGCCAATATTTCACAATTTAGCTAGGAAGAATGCTATCTAGTATATACCGGAACCAAGAACCAAGAAACATGCGCTTTTCAACAGAGGTTAACCAACCACTCAAATAACCACATGATATTTTTCCATCTCCATCTCCATCTCCATCTCCACCACCACCACCACCATCACAAAACTCACACGCACGTACAAAAATAATAAATGGTTCATGAAATCTTCGTCTGTATTGTGCTATCATTCACTTCATTCTCCCCAATCACCACATCAAACCCCTCGCCAATGCCTTATTGACAATCAATGACCAATTGCCCTACAACACACAAGAAACGAAATTAAAAGGGAGTATTATGTCTTTTAAAAAAGGTTGTTGAAATCTGAATTGCTCTTTTTCTAAGTCCGCCCAACCACCCATGCTGTCATGTTCTCGGCCATAGCATTCATTACATATTTTCTTTCTTTCTATAACATAAGAGAAAAGTTGTAGTGGCGACACCACGTCTGAAACTGTGCCATGCCGCCAAAAAACCATTATACAAGGAGAAAGTCTTGATTCTCAGAGAAGTTTGTGCACTCGCTTCGGAAGCGGCCGCGAGTTTACTGTCCATTATCATTTGTCGCATAATCGCGTCGACTACCGCCGTCGTGCCGATTGTGTAGGGTCGTATCCCGAGGTGCATATTTATGCCTTGCGGGAGCGGGTAGCTGGACGAGCTGGGCTTACACCTGTTGCGCGACCATTTGTGGGGCCTGCATTAATCTTCCCGTGTGTAAGTGTGGCGACATCCGGAACTTTGGCATCGACCAAGGATCGTGCAGCTTTGCGACCCGTGGGGCGCTTTCCATCTTTCTTGTAGGTTGCGAAGTAGAAGGAGATGAAGAGCAAGAGGTAAGAGCTGAGAATACCCATACCCGAAAAAGCTGCAAATTCCTCTCCGGCACAGTTACCTGCACTTGGCAAGTTGGGGAAGTAGGTTGAGGCAAAGTAAGTGTAAGATGCAAAGTAGACGAAGCCTGTATAGTAAGAACACGTTAGCAAGCTGAAAAATGGGATTTGTGGCTGAATTGTGGATTTGTGCAGCTTACCAAGATCAATGACAAACTGGATAATCTGGAGTCTGGTGATCCATTCCTTCCACCAAATACGGATTCCACGCGCGCTTTGGAAGTAGTACCAGTACATAACGACGTGGACCATGAGGTTGAGTGTAATTGGTACCCATGATACGGAGGTCAACCCAATGAGTTGTGTGTAGCACAAAAGGGCAGTGGCGCCATGGTGATAGCAGTGAAGGAAAGCTGCGCGAAAAATATTAGCATTTATGTATGGTATGGATTGCCGGGCCGTGGCAACGTACTCAATGGCTTCTTCTTCAGCACGAGGAAAACAGTATCAATCAATTCGAGGTATTTTGTGAGGTAATTGAGCTACTCAATGTTAGCCATGAATTTGCGTAGCCGCATCTCCAGTAAGACCTACGTAGTAGAGAATAACCAAGTGAGAAGTCCAGCCACCCTTGACATCGCAAATTGCATAGAAAAGACCATGATTGTAAACTGTCGGCACCAATTGCTCAACGAAGAGTGCTAGAAGAATAGCACTGATGGCAGTCAGGTAGAAGTTGTGGATCATGAAGGGACCATTCAGTTTGAAGGCTGGTCGATTTCGCATTAACTCTCTTCCACCAAAAATTATTATGTAGTATGCCAAAATGGTCAAACCGCTCTCTTTCAAGGTTGACATAGGTGTGACCAATGGTTGAAAATCGAAGTCTTGCGGATGGTAACCTTTGACCGCGTTGAAGGCCTTGTCGAAGATTGGCCATAATTCCACTCCGAATGGCTTCTCAATTGTTGGCAGAGGGATTGCCTTCATATCTAATCCATTTGACGACATAACGACAAAACTGCGATTGAGATTTGATGTTGTTGTTGACCTTGAATGGATCTGCGACAAAAACCTTCTTAGATGTCGTGTTCTTTTGAAAAAGTGGAATTCGCTAAGGCGAGACGAGAAGTTATTTACAACGCGACAAAGCAACCTATAAACAACTGTATCTTTCGAATAGGATGTGGATAGCGTTCTTTCCTTATGAATTCAAAACATAAAAGTAATACGGAACTCAATGAAGGAGTGACGAAAGAAGGGAACGGGAAAGAAGTGAATAAATTAATATTCTTTAGGACAACTAAGATTAGAGAAGGATAACGATGCACAAGAAATTGGGTAGGTACAGGTTCTTGAAAACCTCGAAATCCGATCTAAAAGAAGCTCGTAATGAAAAGGATTCGAAAAGCTTTGAGGAAAGAAGAAAAGTTTCCTTTTTGACGGGTTCCTGCCAAATAGCTGCAGAATGGCCAACTAGTTTACTTTTCCCTTAAAGGGGTCCCAAATGGGAGACGGTTACCGAAATTGGATCTTTGAGAATTTCACATGCTAAGGTTACCTATAGGCTAACAGCTAATACTATGTTAATATTAAACTATTAACTTTATCACCGACTTTTTCAAGCATCGGTGTAACCAATGATCCTTCATGGAGACATAGGTGTTCATAAATAATTGGTTCAATCTCGATGCATATCAAGTGGCATTAGCTGCTTGGGTAGAGGGTAGATACTAGATGGCCATAGTTTGTTCAAAATGCTATCATAACATGAAACCAATTAGATTGTGCCGAGGTTAGAGACGCTTGAAGGAAGGGAGGATACATAGGAGATTTACAATGTCTACTTGTTTATACCTACCTACTCTCATCATGGCAAGATTATGACATTTAATGCGGCTCAAGTAGAGCTCGATCTCCGCCCCACCCCCTTCTTCCTCTAGCGAAAGCAAACAACCCCTCAATGGAAAGGTGTATTAAAAAAAGTCTGGTCTGCGGTATGGCCTTGGAAATAGCAAATCAGAAATCTATCACCAGCACCTTGGTTCAATCCATTGGTCTTATTAACCTAAGAAAGATATGGGAAGATGCTTTTTGAAATGGTTTAAGAGCTCGAGGACCGCTGATTGAGAGCTGCTACACCTAGCAAATACTTCAATCATAGATAGAATGCCGTATATTTCGATCAAGCCCTAATTTTCAATGGTGTGGGGATGCTCGGATGCTACGGAGTTCAAGCTCATAAATCCTATTCACCTGCTTGGCAGCGAAAAAGCTGTACAGAGTTTGTCGTCGTAGGTTGATAGCCTCGGCACAGCCAGTTGGAAGGTTCAAAGTTTGGCCCATATAGAAGGCAATGCAGTTTGGATTGAGAGATCACGTATTTATAGTATCGAAGAAGGGAGAGACGTCCCGTTGTCTCCTGTGCATACTCCTGATACTTGTCGTGCTCCGAAAATGCCTCTCATGTCCAGATGCTATGGATATGCCTAGGTAGGAGCCAACGCTAACAATAAGGTGGAGGAATAAACAGAGTCGTTATGGTATCGGGTTAAGAATGGAAAGGATAACTGGTAGATGGGTGATCAAGCCATTCACTTCTAAAAAGTGGTACGTAGCCTGACAGTAACCACCTGGGAATGGTGAAGTCGAATTCATCACCTTCAAGGTAGACCTCGGAAACATCATGTGAAGCGGGCTGGCGAAGAGGAAAAGTCCCCCGTGTGCCATTGACAAAAAGTGGAGATGAAATAGACATCAACATCATTTTATGGCCATGAATGTTGGGTGGGTGACTAAGCAAGGCGGACGACCAATCACAACGCATGGTTGATTTGGGCTGGAAATTGTCGAAACTGTGCAATTTCGACTTCAAACCCGTTTGAAAGTCTACGCAATACCGAACAACCTTACCACAACAACTTTTCCTAATGTCGTCAACTAGAATCCTGCGTATTGCTACGCGCGCGCAGCCATCGGCAATTTTCCGATCCAATGGACTCCGAAGCTTCACTCCCCGCGTTGCCCCAACAATGAGCGCAACTTCTGCCAGCTGTTTCAGCACCACAAGCCGCAGTCTGGCTGAGCCTGATAAGGACGGCCAAGAAGCTGCTCATCATGAAGAGAGTTTCGAGGAATTCACAGCTAGGTATGTACGTCTTCAATTGGAGGGGCATTCTGCTCGCATATAAGCATGTTCCCGCACGACCGAAGGGAGCCGAATGAAGATCAACTCGAAAGTTCCAAGGTTGGCTAATGGCCGAATAGATATGAGAAGGAATTCGACCAAGTTCAAGATGTTTTCGAGCTTCAGGTATGTGCTCTCCTCATCTATTGTCCCCCACATCTTCTACGAGCATACCTACAGATTGCTGATCATCGTATGATCTTTTTCCATATAGCGAAACCTCAACAACGCCTTTGCCTACGATCTCGTGCCTTCTCCATCTGTTGTCATTGCCGCATTGAAAGCCGCCAGAAGGGTTAACGATTTCCCCACAGCCGTACGGATCTTTGAGGGTATGTACTGTTGTCTTATATCTCGCAAGTGGGGTGGATACTAGGCATAGTTAAAGAGTTCAGAGCTAACATGACTACACATTAGGTATCAAGGCAAAGGTCGAGAACCGTGGCCAATATGACCAATATTTGGAGGAACTTAAGCCTCTCCGCGAGGAATTAGGCGTGAGCTTGAAGGAGGACCTCTACCCAGAGGCTAAATAGATGATGATAATGGTGATGACAGGAATGCATATTGTAGATGGAGGGACAATGATACTGGGGATAGATGGACGGAGTGCTTCAAGGCTCTGAATTGCGACTTTTCTTATCTGTACAGCTGTATCGAGAATCACAATCCACCACCCACCAGTTCGGAAAAGACTTGTCAATTACTTTCATATTCAGTGATAAAAGGAGGATCTTGATGTTCATTCTTGCTATTAACATACCAACCTATGGAGATGTAACTAACTTACAGTAGGGGGAGAGCCATAGCAAAAAACAGGAATGAGGTTTGAGGTGAGGGCTGTGGAATGAAAGTCATGTTATATCGATGTCTGCTGTCAGCTCTTGTCATTCCACTCACATCCTGAGGTTTGGGTGTATGTTTGTATCAATTGATGTTTCTTACCCAAAGCAACTTTATCCCCAAGAATATAGGTTCAAGGGAAACTCAACTTGGATTTTACAAAGTATAATGTTGCTCAGGTCAAATCAAAGGATGCCAGACTTAAAGCATTTATACCATTCCATCCTTATATGGTTCATTTCACAATCCTATTTCAAGTTATAGAGTTCAACCTGTATCCAATACAGTTGAAGTTGATTAGTGGTTAAGCCAACACCCTAATTCGTTCATTCATGAGACTGTTAAACGAGATGCTTAGTTAAACCAGATGCTTTCACTATATCATTTCATCAAGTCCTTTTGTCCTGTGATGTATTGATTCTGCAGTTCGTTTATGTGTATAGGACGCAAGTCATACAATCAATCTATTTCAAACCTAGTGCGCAATGTATACAATTTGAGAGATTTCTACCAAGTATACACATAGAGGCCGTATTAAATTGGCTCCTGGTAGGCTCCGGCTAAACATATTGAGCATGACTTGGAATAGATCGGATGATAAGTAGTTAGACTTTGATTAATCTGGGAACTGGTGATAGGTAAGTGGTTGTTACAGAGATGGTAGGCATTCACTTTATACAGTAGGTAAGTCTGTTATTGGAAAGTTTCGCTACCATTTTTAATCATACCCATCTTCCCGATTCCATCAATACAACTTCTTAATATGCAGATAGACATGTTTTTATATTTTTCTACTGATTTCCCCTCTCAAATACTTTTTGCTAGTTCCACAGCAATGTATTTTTGCAAGCTACTTGACTTCTAATACAGAAACGCTTTTCGAAGAGTAAGCTGTAAGTCTCAATTTGACTTGCTATCTATTATCGCGGGAGATCGGTCTTTTGAACTATGTGTGTTGCTCTCACCTTCCACCACTGGTAGTCTTTTACCTCAATCTTTGCAAGAACACAATGGGGCATTTCTCTTACGATCAATCACCAGAATTTCAACAAGCAGGAAGAAGTTCAACAAGCAGGAATCAATAGATCATCAGCATGGGTCCCGTTATCAATTCCGAGCCATTGATGAAATCCCAGGATGAAAACGGACCAAGGAATTTTGAAGAAGAGTCAAAAAGCCGGACAATTTCAAATTCAAATTCAGAAGAAATCGATAATATTCTGAAAAAGTACGAAACTCCTAAGAAGAAGATTAATAAGAAGCACAAGAATCTTGTGATAATTGATGATTCAGATTCCAATTCTGATGAGGCTGGAGCAACTTCCACTCAGAGGAAAGCCTTGACCACTCCTTTACCCTCATCAAATTATGAATCTTTGGAATCAATCTCGAAAGTCTTCAACAACAACAACAGCAACTACAGTCTCAGACAGACAAGTCACCAGAAATGCGCATATGAAAGACTCGGCAGCAAAGGATCACAAATACCATGCCCCAGATTACAACATAGTCTTATCGATAATATTGAGTCCATTGGGTCGAATTCAAGGATACCAACATTCAATCAATCCCGAATGAATCTTCAACATATTTCCAAAATAGATGGAAACCATGGAGCTAGGATAGACTCAGAACTTCAGCGGAGTACTGCAGAAATCAAACTATGGTCAAATGGTTCTGTTTGCCATATAACTGATTTGGAAGAAGTAGAGACAAATGTAAGTTCTTTCTTTTAAGTCTTGTTCTCTTATCGCATCTGTACTACAAGGCAGGGCGGGCAATGCAGGGCAATGGCAAGGCAAGGCTATCATATCTATCAGATTCACAGAGTTATGGAGTTGTCTTGGCCAGCCCCACTGCTTTCTGCTTTTAGCTAATATCTTATGCACCTGCAGAACATCCAAAAAGTTCCCCAGCTCGAGAACACTGAAGAGTCCAATGCAAATGTTGAAAAATCAATAGTCCAGCACATCAATGATTTTGATGGTTCAGATAATCATAGGTGTGTCTTCACCAGAAAAAGTTATAGGTTTTTTTGGGGGGGATTCCAAACTAATTTTCATAAGTTCAATAGCTTGTGTCAATGATGCGCCAGACGAAGAGGATACAGAGCCAAGCAAGACTGGAGAGAAGACACAGCAGTGGTATGGGAGTTAGACAGGTGAACATTTTTACATGGCGCATGTGCTAATCAATTATGTAGGGAATTTGCAGGTCGTTATTACAGAAATAACAACCCCCGAAAGTATGATATTCACAGTACAGTTTGATTGAATATTTGCAATTGTACTAATAAAAACCTCTGCAGCCTTGGAACAACACAAGCACTCAGAAATTCCACAGAGGCTCGTACAAAAATGGTATGATTTAGCCATGCTACAGATATAAAGTTCATGTGGCTGACAGTTAGAAGGTCAGACCTACCCTCGAAGGTGGAAAAAAACCTGTAAATAGGTTGGGCAACAGGGAGAATGCTACTGCGACTTCACAAACTCGCGCAATCGAGCCATTCAATCTTCATGATGATCGACCCAGTAAGAAACAGAGAACAGACCAGGCTCCTTCAAGCCATGGACGATATGGTGGACCAAACCAGTTGGAGCAAGGAGCAAGTCAGGAATCTGGTGGGCATGCGCTTTTTCAAGGTGGGCCGTCTGACAGAGGTACGTCTGTTGCAGAATTCAAAACCGTCGAGGGTATTATGAAGCCACCAAAGCCCCGTCGTTCAAAACGCCCTATGCGCGCAATTAACGGCTCCTCAGGAAGCCCTAGCAAGAACCGAGATGGAGCGCAGATCAAACTTTCGAGGCAGAATGACTACCCAAGGAGCCGAAACTCTATAAATGGGTACTTGGAAGATTCCGATGACCCGATTGTTGACGATGACCCGCAAACATTGATATCTACCCCCCAAACTTCTCCTCGAGTTATAATTTCTCCATGCATCGGAACTCCAAACCTGAAACCTGCACGGCAGAACCCACAATCAAGAGCAGATGGATCTCAAAGATCACTGCGCTACCAGAAACTGCAAACCTCCAAGAAACTTTCGCCCAAATTGACACAAGAGAGAAGAGCTTTGAATGAGTTACCCATAGATGATATCAGCGAAGATGAGCTCTCACAAGTAGACCATCCTGGGATGGCGAATGGAAGTCATCTCAACAAAGCATATGAAGGAGGGAGGGTGAACGATAACGGCAGCGATGAAGGTTCCGAAAATGAATCGAGTCTTGTGAAAACGGGAGATATAACCCCAACCAAATGGGGCAAGCGTGGGAATGGTGACGGGACATTACGACAACTGGAAAGCTGCAGAAGATACAGAGTCCAAAGCGTCTTCTCAAGAAGTAGATATTGGCATAGGCCGGATAACTTGTCGGACAGTTGGTACGTAGGTTTGGATCAATATGGAGTGAAACTCATGGATCGTACGAAGCCCGTTCCAGATTTCTCTATAAAAGCAGCCTCTATACTTGGCATAAAAGTTGGCCACAAATCTTCCAAACTGATCATTCGAAAATCAGGAGAGACCGGTCCTATGCAAGACCCCGAAGTATTCATAGAATTCTACTCGGCCGATTCCGCTAGAGATTTCCACAATTCGCTTTTGCCCTTCAAAATAAAAGATCTCAAATTTATTTGCGTGGAAGGGTAAATTTCCATGACCCTCATAATTGATACCACAAGCTAACAAATTTTCAAGATCCGAGATCGATCAAATGTTTCTCCACGCCCGTGGAACTCTCGACAGAAGAGCTGACCCGGCAGTCAATAAACGGAACAGAGCCGAAAGCCAACCCGAAGACATTCAACTTTTGGCGATTAACCAAAAGAGACGAACAGCACAGCAAACCCAATCACCCGGATATGAAATTCAGCAGCCATACAGTACTCATCCTCCAAAAGCAAAAAGGCCAAAGCTTCATGAGAGGATGCAGACTCCCCACACACCACAAAATTTGAATGATAATTTTGATTCGATCGATGCTACGGAATTCTATTCAAGATCAAGCCAGGCCAGTGGAACTTGTGCGTCATTGCGAGGTTCTGACATGCCTAAGTCATACAGACCAGCCCTCAAGGCTAGGACCCCCAGCCCAGAGCGTTGGTCAGAAGTAAATAGAGCCTGGGCAAAGGAATGGAACAAATCCGTCGTATATCCTAGGGCTGGCAAAAAGACAGCTACTGTTGACAAGCAAGATATTTACAGGCTTGATGATGGAGAATTTTTGAACGATAATCTTATCATGTTCTACCTTCTCTGGCTCGAGCAGCAACATCCAGAGCTGGCGAATCGGGTTTACGTACATAACACCTTTTTTTACGCAAGCTTAACCAAGACTGCAAAAGGCAAGAGAGGGATCAATTATGAAGCCGTCGAGAGATGGACGGCAAAGGTCGATCTTCTTTCTTACGATTATATTGTTGTTCCCGTCAACGAGAATACTCATTGGTATGTGGCGATCATATGCAATGCACCCAAGCTTCTCGATTTAGAGACCAAAGAGCAGTTGCATTCTGAGGAGAAGGATGCAAAATCTGAATTGGATGGAGGAGTAAAGCCTGCTGAAGCCAGCCAACCTCCGACACCCTCCCGATCGCCGCAGTCTATCCCAATGAGGCATGTAAACGAAATGGATGACAATGGTGTTGATAGTAGTTTTAAAGGATTGTCTTTGTTAAACTGCGAGGAAACCAAAACTCCATTGGATATCGAACCTGCTGAAAATCTCCTTCCTAGTAATGACGGACTGCCTATTATCTTACCGGATGTTGATTCTGGCAACGTCACCGCAAATAAGGCTGCCACAAATAAGGCTGCCACAAATAAGGCTGCCACAAATAAGGCTGCCACAAATATGATTAATCTAGCAGAATCAAGCCCGCCAACAGAAAAGTCAAATTTCGCGACGAAGGGCAAGGGACTTTCTCCGACTCGCACTTATGACCCGAGACAGCCTAGAATCATCACTTTTGATTCACTTGCTTTGAAGCACTATCCTACATGTGGCAATCTGAAAGAATACATTGTGGCAGAAATAAAATCAAAGAAAGGCATCTCAATTACACCCCCCAAAGCCCTTGGCATGGCAGCTAAAACACAAGCAAAAGACAATGACACAGGGAGATATCCAGGCAAAGGTCTTCCTGAACAAGGCAACTATTGTGATTGCGGCGTGTACCTTCTAAGCTATATGGAGGAATTTTTTGAACGCCCCGATGACTTCATCGAAGATATCATGGAGCACAAGTATGAGGTTCTTGGTGATCGGAATAACGCACCTGCATTTCGTACCAAGATTCGAGATCTTCTGTTCCAGCTACAAGCAGAACAAACTCGAGAAACAACTGCAGCCAAAAAGGCGAAAATAGCCAAAAAGCAGAAATTAATGGCCGAGGACAAAGTTGAGCCCTTAGACTCTCAGATAGCGTCTCTCCCTTTATCAGGCAGTGACAAACAGCCGCCTACTTCCGCTATTGCTACTGCTAATGAACGTGGCAGTCGCGAATTTTTGACAGAGGCTGCGAGAATTGCCCCAAAATCATTGCCAAATTCAAGAAGAAAAGAGTTCATCAGTATTGAAGATAGTCAGGACAACCTTCAAGGGCAATTTGAAGAAAATCCTGCATTGAATATTATCAAGGAAGTAAAAAAACCACTTAGATTCAGGGGTCGTGACAGAGAACCTCGCCAAACAACCTCAACTGGTGTCAGATCCAGCCCTTCCGAGCCTGTTGTACACCTCGAAATTCGTGATTCTTCCAAAGATCAAGAAAGCACCCAGGAAAATGCGGATCACGACTCAATGGCTCAACAACAACCAAAGGAAAGGAATTTTGTTATTGAACTCGATAAAGATGAGACTCACACCGGCAAGGCTCAGATTGCACAAGGCTCTCAAAGTGGTGCACAGTGGTTTGACAATGTGGTGGAAAATTTCGCAAAATACTTCAACAAATCAGTAGGCCAGCCAGCTTCAAAAGAAAAGCCCAAGTCTCCAGGGCAGAAAGATCCTCAAGCATTGAAAAGCCTGTCACGTGCAGGTATGATTTCACCTCGGCTATCGGAAAAGAATATGAGACCGAGGCGGCTTGCTCCAGTATTGCGTTCGCCATCGCCAGAGCAAGTTGGCTCAAATTTGTCACTCAGCGTGGGATCACACTCTAGTAGGGACGTGGTGGATTTGACTGAGGATGTTGCAGACCCTATGCTCCTGGACCAGGATAATTCCTCCTTTCCAGACGTTCAAGAAATTGCATCTTCTCCGCTGATAGCTGGTTCACAAGAACGCGATCGATCAAAAGATCAACCATCTATCATGGCACCATTCGGTCGGAAAAGTAATACATCGAGGGGAGAAGATGGAAATAAAGCCCCAGAACGCTTTCGTCATCCTGGTGTGGAAGGGTTTGTAAACAGTCAACCCTTGTCTGGGCGAGATTCTGTAGAGGCAACGATGATTTCCCAGTTCAAGCACTGATACACCATCACTCGCAAAGCAACTAGCATCATCTTTGTTTCTCTGGAGTCTTCGGTATTTATTTACTTTAATCCATACCCGATGAGTCTTTCTTGCATGCAAACTCTGGACTCATCTCATAGCTACAATTGCTTATGGTAGTATTGTTCCATTTTGAATTGATGGATAGGCGTTTTTTTTGGTGGAGCTGTATCGAAAAATCAGCACAGTGCTGGAGGAGTTCGTGCGACGATACAAATGGGAGAAGGCGCAAGGGAGAACTAATGATTGGCTTGATGAGTGCGTGGAGGGAGAGGATCACTAGTGCAGAATTAGAAATGGGAAGACGATATCTCTGCAAGTTGCTGGAGGTGAATGTGGCTAGATGGATATTCCAAGCAAATAATAGCCATTTGCTATCGTAGATAGACACAACAAATAATGTATACGCAGTGGAATTTAAATCTATCAAGCATGCTACGTGAACTTTGCTTTTGAGCCATACATGCATGCATGGTAGGATCGATTCGTGATTCTCGACGTTCAAAGGCACAACAAGATGCATAAATAAATTGTTAAGCATAACACAATATGTCCCCCCTTCATCTATCGAGAAAACTCGGCGCAAGCACATAGGTATTGAAATTGTAGTTATTGAAATTGTAGTTGTAATTATAATTTTCACACGCACTCATATCCAGCATCTGAACCAACCGATTAACGAACTAACTATCCTCGATGATGTGATAGATGCATTTCTTGTAATTCTTGTACATCCATCCATCCATCCATTCTTTCATTGCTACCACCCATTGCTACCATCCATTGCTACCATATGATTGATTGAGATATGCAAACGGAAATACAAACGCGTGCAAACGTAAAAAAAAAAAAAGCAGGGGCATACAACAGCATACATGAAATGAAATGAAAACAAATATTAAACTAGCCACCCAGCCTGTCGAATAATCAATAATCGATCAGCAAGCACCCAAGCAAGCAAGCAGTGACCAAGAAATCAAATATCAAATATCCTTTCCTACGCAGGCATAAAACGCCGTGTGCGGGTAACTAACTAACCAGCCAACTTCATTCAGACAGAGCCTTCCCTCATGTTTTTTTCTTTATCTCACTTGGAATTTCGAGGTTAATGCTGTAGATTATCCGTCCATCGCCTATCCATCTTCATGTAAGATCTTACAAAGCTTCGTTTTGTTAGCTAGCTAGTATATTTCCATTCCTCGACGGCTCATGTGTGTGATATAATGCATCCTCGAAATCCAAAGAGAATTCCCTTTAAAGATCCATGCATGCATGCATCCTCTCGAGTAAATCATCCACGCTATTGCAAATGAGCACCAAATCTCCTTCCGGCATCACCGCCCTGAAACAAATCACCACCAAAACCCCCAGGCGCGGGACTATTTCCCCTACTGGCCACGTTGCTTCCCGGTGCCATGCTACCCAATACTCTCGGCCTCGGACTCATGTTATTCATTCTTGGACTCCTTGGAACACTGGTGCCGCGTGTTGTTCTGCGTCCATTGGTGTATGATTCCAGTTGTCTAGTGAGACTCTCTAGCATTCGTTCTCTTTCCGCGAGTTCTCTCTCGAGTCCATTGATGACATCTACTTGTTGCTGGATGATCCCATTGTTATTGATTTTCTGGATCTCAATACGGGCGGCAGAGGCCTGCTTTTGAAGACCCTCACATTTGGATTGAAGGTTTGTGAGTTTATTGCGCATTTCTTGGGCTTGTTGGGAGTTTCCTTGATAGAGAGATGCTGCGTAATCGGCTCTTTTTTCTGCACTGACTTGGCCTTTCTTAAGACGTTCGATTTCGGCTTGGGCAGTACGAAGGTCGTCTTTGGCCTTTTGAAGTTCGGCTACAGAAGGAACTACGGAGGTAACAAGAGAGTTATGCGCAACAGCTAGCTCATTTTTTAATAAGGCATTCTCTTCACGGAGTTTGGAGGTCGCTACATCCTGCATCTCCAGTTTCTTTTCGTATTCGGATTGACGTTTTACAGCCTGCGCGTTCTCGTGTTCATATCGGGCTTTCTCGTCAAGAGCACGTTGATATTTCGGTTGGATTAGTTTAATGCTCCTTTCATAGTCGTCGCATCGAGCTCGCAAAGACCTTATCTCTTTGATTTCCGCCATGTTACCGTTCATGATATTGGAGTCAGGCTCTCTACCCTGCCTCGAAGGTGTCATTCGCTGACGCTTGATCGCAATATTTTCTAAAGCATCGAAATTCTGAAATATGTGAGTGTTATGATAGTAATACAAGGGAAGCAAGTATGAACTTACAGACGGTCGCTTGAAACCGGATTGTGATATTGGTTCCACCGGTGAAAATAAAGATTGTGTCAAGGAATCTGGCTGGCGGTTGAAAGCTCCGTGACCGGGCAAAGAAATGTCAATTTTTGGCATTGGCATTATAGACCATTCTGCTTCGACTGAATCATCAAGAACATACTCTGCAGCTACTTTGGCGGCCTGTTGCGGCTCGGGATAGATACTCGTATCTAAACGACCAATGAATTTTCGAGTTTGTGCGACATATTGGACTAACCTATCTTTACGCTCCGATGATTCTAATGTTGTAGGGATACATAATTCCACATGCTCAATGGAGTTTGTGACGACAAGCCACAATAAAGGTGCGCGTTTATCCGGATTCCTGGGGTCAAAGGGTAAAATCTCGGAATACTCATCTCCTTGGGACCCTGAGAACGACGAGTCAAATGCCACAACCACTGAAGCAGGAGCAACAATGCAATCGCGAACATCGATCCATGTAGGAAGTAGAGTGATTTGCATTAAATCTTTCTCAGACTGTCCCGGATTCCCTGGTATGTCGGGGCGACTGTAATTATATTGCTGCCATCTGAAGAGTGCCTCAAGGATAGGTAGAATCGCATCGCGTGCTAATATTACCACATGAACCTTAGCTGCTCGAAGTGAATCCAGAAATTGTTGAATAAACAGAAACTTGGTGCTGATAGTTACAGCGTACCTAGCTTGCGCACTGTCATCTAGGTTCTGAGTTGAAGATTCCTCCACAATCAAGTCTTGATGATCACATATCAATTTCAATTCCTCAATCATCAGGTCTATGGTATCTGAAACTGGTGCTCTTAATGACCTTCCCAAGAACGATATGATGTCGTTCTTCTTATTCCTGATTGTAGTATCATATACATCACGAACTTGCGTCATTATTGGTAGCGGGATAATAAATTCATTTCGTCCTAATTTGCGTACAGTCAATATGTTGGGACTCATGCCTGCAGACTCTATTGAAGATCTTGGCATCGAGACTGCTCTGTTGCGTGGCCTTGATGTATCAGTAATGCTATCCCGCAGCAGGTGGTTGGTTGAGGAGGTTGGTGGTGCAGTTGCTAGTCGAGGAGGCATGCTCGATGGAGATCTAGATTTTGTTGATCTCGCTCTTCTCCCACCCACAGCAAGATGAGAAGCACCTGATCCAACTGCTGACATTTTCTCAACAAGGTAAGACGAATGTATTGTTGGTGAATTTCTGCCGCTGGACCAAGCTAATTCGGCCGGACCTGGCGACAATGACGGTTCTTGAGACTGCAATTCGGCGTTGTGAAGGTGTGCGCTGGACTCAATACTCGCTAATGCTTGCGGGAAAGCTGCTTCTGAGGAAGGCTCGGACGCAGAAGGCTGCGTTTCAGGTATTTCAGTACGGGTATCGCGGTTATGTATAGCACGGTACTTTTTCAACACGAAGTTTGAAAGATGACGATGACCTTCGTGATATCGGTTTGGATGTGTGGTTGTAAATTCTGAGACTTGGGGATCATCAACCCGCACGTGGTCTTGAGAGCCCTGCGACTGTGAATTCTCACGGTCAAGATCTTGAGATGAAGTTCTCGGAACTTGGCTGACAATTTGTGCAGCTTCCCAAGCTTCTTCTGAGCTCGAATTGATTTTTGTAGATGAAGGAAGTGATTGGGAACGCTGAGAATCAGACAGCACCGTTTTGGGTTGAGACTGATCGTTGGGCAAAGATGAAGCACGACCTTGACTACCAGTGCGCGCGTCCACAGTTTGAGCTTGAGAGCTAAATGATTTTGTGAGCTTTAATCCAATGAAGATACAATGAAGAATATTATGAGATCTTTTTCTATACAGATAGATCGGGTAATGATAGACTGACATTTCAGACAATGGGTCACTCACAAGATACGAATCAGGTATCTCCAGCGATAGTTGTGACTGTAATTGCTTCTGAGATTCAGACGGACCTGACTTATCTTCTGAGGAATGATCAAAACTTTGCTGGGAATCAGGAATTAGATTTCCTGACACTGGAGAAAGATCTGTGACTGGCTGTCCTGGCTGTACGGTTAGGTCTTAAGGGTTGCGATCTTAAGTAGTGTTGTGGCTTTGGTGTCAAGGTCAAGGGTTCCTGTGGGGCGGACTGTACTAGATTCAAATCAATTGATGAAAATGAATTGTCAATTATAAAACTGTCCGGAATTGAGCATTTTCCAAAAGGCACTCTTTGATTAATACTATTACTAGATCTCCCGCTTGCTCCTCTTCAGTCGCGACGGTTACGGTATCGACGGTATCGGTATGTTGTGTAATAAGGGCTTCTGGGATACTACGGGCAATACCTTTCCGGGCTCGGTCCGAAACCTCGGCATCTATCGATTGGGGGGGGTCTTCTTCACAGTCACTTGTGCTTTTTGGAATGGATGGTCCGTATAGAGTTAAGCTAGATAGATATTGGGAACCTGCTTCAATATCCTCGTCCCAAATAAAGGCCGGTGCTGGTTTTCTACGTGGTAATACTAACTGAGAGTCGATGGAATTTTGGACTTGAAAAGGAGACGACGACCCTGGTAGATCTGCTTGAGTGTTCGAGTAATTTGACACTTGCGATGACCTGAATACAGTATATTCGTTTGGGTTTGTTTCCTTATTGAGGGGAATCACAATTGAAATACCGTTCCTAGAGCCCGAATCTTGATCCTCGTAACTATCCTTGATCCCCCTGGTCTTGTTCTTCGTCCCGACACTCTCTCCAGCGACTTTATTGGGATTCCCTACTTGTCCTTCCTCCAATAAGGCAGGGGTATTGGGTATCTTCGTTTTTCTTCGTTTTCTCGGCCGTATGGGTTCGCTATCTCGGGAGGAAGTGTGTTGTGATTGAGACTTGTGTTTGTTGATGGCTTGTTTATTTTCCCATTCATAAATTGCAACTTCTGTGACATTCGAATAAGGTTCCTAGAGTCTCTCTTCATCAGTTTCAAGCACTCTGGCATATATGATTCTAAGTTTTTCATACCCAGTTTGGTTCGTAAGGTTCCCCTGTTTCCGGGTTGTCTTCCCAATCGATCAGGAATTCCGTAGTTTTACCAACTTTTCGTTCACTCAATA
Organism: Sclerotinia glacialis; assembly: GCA_002162575.1. NCBI lineage: Eukaryota > Fungi > Ascomycota > Leotiomycetes > Helotiales > Sclerotiniaceae > Sclerotinia > Sclerotinia glacialis. Next base: position 1,190,140 of record NGKH01000007.1, on the reverse strand, counting down.
TGCCCTTGACGTTATATAAGGGAGGGGTACTCTCTTTTTGCTTCAACCTCTTCTCAGAAGAACTCGAAGGTCGTGCCGGAGATTCTGCAAGGTTCCTACGCTTTAAACGTCTTTGTCGTGTTACTTTTGGAGCATTTGGTTCAACTGCGCGATCAGTATTTGAAAGATCCATTAGTACGCAGGTTGGTTCTCCAAAGTTGTAGTTCCATGATCAAGTATGAATCGATAATTTTGTAAAAGAGGGGTATAATTTTCATAGGAAGAAGAAAAGATGGAAAGATGGAAAGAAAGAAAGATAGAGAAAGAAAGAAAGAAAGAAAGGGAAGGAATGACTTTATTTGCGAAAGTACAAATTATCTCACGACTTACAACCTTCCATGTTTAAGGTTACAGCCTTGCAGAAAAATGATTAGGTTGTTTGTTATCCATTGGCTTAGATGTAAAGCCTTTCTAGTTTTGGTCATCTGACAGATCGGTCAATTTACTTTCCGATGTATAATAATAACAAATCCGTCAGCTACACAAGGCTGGACGCTATCTTTCACATCGAAAATGCTTTCTAATTCGATAAAATTCTGTTTCTGAATCGAAATTCCATCTCTTATCAACATTTCAGTATACATCTTTGCATACTCGAAATCAATAATTTCTGAATGCCACATAAGATTCCTAAATGCAATATCTTGATGAAATATCCCTTTGGTCCCAATAACTTCAAAAACCTTTTTGAATTTCTTATACATAAGATCGTTTTTGACATCAGTATCTTCTAAACATCGGAATTCTTCAAGAAATTCAAGTGCAATTCCTTGATATATTATCTCCTCATCTTCATCCTTCCAATAGATTTCCCCAAATCATTTAGGAATATAAACACCTTGTAAAGATACAAGATGTTCATAAATATCAAGTTCATCTTTATTATCCCCAATCTCCTTGGCAATAAATATCTTAGGAAATTTCGAATCGTTATCGTTATCGTTATCATCATCGTTATCGGAATCTTGATATTGATCTTTGATTGAAGGATATCGACAGATGAATATGCGATTGTTTCCATATAGATTGATTTGTTGAGCAGTAACTTTTATAGTAACAATCTTTGAATTCGAAATATCAAAATTCGTAGAACTTTGTTTGTATCTTCGCTCATTTCGTTGAACATTTGATGTTTAAGATGGATAGATGGGAAGGATGATGGTGGTAATGATAATAGATCAAAGGTACTTTTGATAACCCATCATTAATTATTATACCATTTCAAATGAAAGAAGAGTAAAGAGAATATTTTTAAGAAAGAGAAGTCTTTAGAAGCAAAGTAATATAAGAAAACAATAATCGACGGGAACATACATCAAACAAATCAATTCGGGCTCATATTTGCATTCAAGGCGGTGAGATAAACGGCATTACTGTGCGCGTCTGAAATGGTATGGAAAGCCACTTTCGTGGTGCGCCCCGACTGTCTGTTATATCTCCAATGATCCTGCCATACTCCGTAATAAAACAATCCATAGCATAAAACATAAAACAATTAGAAATAAACTTTAGATCCTGACGTTGATCTTTCGCGTGATGATCTAAACTCGGGTGGATTCCTGATTCCAAGTCTTGATTGTAGATCTTCTCATTTGGTATCCATCACCCCATAAACAATCAGCCTGTCAAATTTCCTTGACCGAAAATTTAATTCATATATAACATTTATAAAAATCATTATTATTTTACAAGATAATATAAATTAATTATAAATTTCAAAATATATACCGAATATTTATAAAAATACTCAGCAAAATCTATTGTTATTTTTTTGGGCTTTAAAAGATTCGGGGCTAAAATTTGTATTTATAAATCTCTTTTAAAAAACAATAATAAAGCAAGAAAAACTAAGTGGAATACTCTATTCTTTATTTTGGACTAGCGGCGAATCGAACGCCGGACCTCTCCCATGCTAAGGGAACATTATACCACTAAACCACAAGCCCATTTTTTGATACTTTGGTATCGGAAAAAAATATATGTACTCCCGATAACCGCTGCTTTTGAAATCGTTTTTCGTAAACCGTTTTCCGTAAACGAACATAATATATCTTCATTTTCGTAACACGGTTTTTTTGAAAGATATTTTCTCTCTCCTAAAATAGTTCAGAATCTGAAAAAAGAATTCCGTTGTTTTATGGGAAGATAACGATCGACCACCTTCCGTTCCAACCATGTTGGAAATGCGGATATCCAGTACGGTATCCTGTGTCCTGTTATTATTTAAATATCTTCCTTTCCTCTTTTTTGTATTCGAATTCACAATTTTCATCACACTACAACATCGGACTGATTCTTTCAGACGAATTTTCTCTCTTTTCTTTATTTTATTCTCTTTCTCAAATTAGTACTGCGAAAATGACACAAGCTCTTTCACTCGAGGATCTGCTCGCAGATTTTGAAGCTGAGAACTTTGAGAGGGAGCCACTATCATCTGTCCCTCCAACGTTACGTGGCTATAACATGATCTGGAAACTCTGGGAGAAGTAAGTCATAGATATCAATCTCCTTCAAAGTCACTTGCTGACATCTTGTACCAAGCTACCTTGCACGACTTAATGATGTTAATGTGAAACCAACTCTAAGAGTCCTCAAAGGGTTTTTTACTATGCTTGCAAAGGAACGGTCAGGCTTGTTAGGCAAACGTCTTTCTATAAAGACATTGATTCAATATACAATTCGGTTCAAATCAGTGTATGAGCGAAAGCATAATGAAGAGCTTGAATCAATGCAAGAGCTCCGCCCTGTAAGTTCAGCCAAATCATGTTTTCAGGTCATGATTGTGTTAACAAGTCTTAGTTCATAAAGACTAGTCTAGCAAAAAGCCTGGGTTTGAGTACAAAAACCCGCCCGAAGCCTATCGCTAGTCTCAACGATTTACAAGACATACTCGGCTATCTTTGGATGAACGATCCTCTCAACTTCCTATACGAGCGTGCTAGAGTTCAGATCGCTCTATTGATCTTGATACTTGTATACACGGCATCACGCCCCGGTGCTCTTATCGAGTCACATGCTTATTATATGACTGGACAGTCTATGCGATATAAGGTGCGATAGACTACAATTCCAAGGGAACCATTGGTAGCTGACCTCATCTGAAGGATATAAAATTCACTCTATAGCAAAGTCCGGACGGCGGTCGCCCATTGATGAGCATTTTGTTCACATTCAACCTCAGGAAAAATGAGCGGGATGATGAAGGAGAGGTGTAAGTAAGATTCTATTTTTGAAGTGTGTCTTCTGATGTGTTCTTTAGTTATAAGCAACAGTTATTTGAGGATCTGACATCTAGAGATATGTGTCCAATCACACTGTTTCTTGCTCTGGCTTTTGCCGATGATGCGTTTGAAACAGTAAAGAATATTGAGGAATTATATGATCCGAGTATATGTTCTGCAAAGTACATCGATGTAAAATTTAAGGAAAGTGTTTTGAACAAACCTCTTTTTCGGAGTAACCGATCGATGGAGCCATCTCTGGACGCTGAGTCGTTGACTTACCAAGCGTTCAATCACTCACTGAGGAAAGTCGCACAACGTGCAGGCTTCAAGGATATCTTTACATCTTATGTGATAAGACGTACTTCAGCTAACGTTTTGAATCGTGAGTCTTGTTTATTAAACATTTGATTTGTTGCTCTCATTCTGACTTGTGTAGAGCATGTTACATCGGCGGAAAGGGGCAAAATACTCGGACATTCGAATGACAAAGTTTTCCAAAACAGCTATCTAGCGTCTCATTCCGGTATCGATTTACAAAGTCTAACCGTTGGGCAAGAGCAACGTACACAACAAATCAACTTTGCTCGCAGCCTCAACTCAAATCGTGGTACACCATTGGGTCTAATAACCAAGGAATTCGTTGAGGTCGTTGCCAAGGACCCTGAAATAACTGCTGCGAAGAAGCGGGTCGAAGACGCATGAATAGAGGGCTGTGAAATGAAGATTAAAAGTGAAGTCAAAAGACTATGCAATACGCGAAGGGAAGTGGTCAAAAAACATGCACCGGAAATGCATTTTGAACAGATAATGGGGACGAGATTTATGCCAACGTTGAGGACGAGCATAATTGGTATGCTTTATAGTAAGGAAGATGATTTGCCCCCCAGATCAGACTTGGTAAGAAGTCTACAAGAATTGTGTCAAAGTATGGGAAAAGACGTATCAAATTATCGCTGCCAAAATCCGAGTTGCAGACGCTCTTCTGTCCCATTTCGATGTCAATGGGAGCTTTTCCGTCATAACGAGAAGGGATGTCAAAGGTCAAGCATGCCAAACGATCTTAAGTTCAGTATGACTGCGGCTTCGTCACCAACACTGGATTTTCAGAACTTTCTTTTCCAAGATCCTTTGTTCAATGTTACTGGGATTAGCAATATGTCACCAAACCTGGACTTTCAGGAATTTCTTCTTCCGGATCCTGTTACTGGGAACTTTCTACCAATGGTAGATTTTCCCGACTTTTTTCTTCTCGAAGATCCTCCAAACACAACTGAGAAGTTTTCATCTAACACAGAGAATAACCTTTCATCTAATACGAAGAAAAGTTGTTCTACGACTTCCCTGTTGTGCCCACAGACTACTTGTCCACGTCACATCAAGCCACTTGCATCCAGACGGACTTTGAAGGCTCATATGAGCACTCATACTCGTATCAATCGAGATCATCTCCTGTGTGCTCGGCACGATTGCAGATGGCATCGCAATATTTGTCCATTTAAAACTCAAGCAGGATTCGATGCACATATGAAGTATCATGAGAAAGAAGATCGGAAATCTGTGGAAGAAAGTCCGGCAGAGATTTTGAGTGTATGCGATGATGAGATCATGGGAAGCGTTTGACCTTCATGTTTTTTGGGGGTTTGTTAGTGTATTTACTGAAATTTATTATGTTAGGATATTGGAAATCATAAAGAAAAATTTCTAAACCATTTGTTCTTTGCGTTACATCAAGAAAACAAGACCCCAAAAAGCACAAGGAGTTAGGTCAAAACTAGTTCCAAAAATTACCTCCTAAAATAAACCACAGATTCTAATGAAATCCTTTCATATTATGTTCAAAGAAATGAACCAAAATATTTGATTGCTAGTGAGTATAAATCATTACAACTATTATCTTATAATTCAATTAGTATTTTCTTAGATCTAAGAGAATTGGCGATACTCACTCAGTTCGTGACCCATTACATTTCGATTGATGAGAAGTAAATTTGCTCTTGTGATGAAACCATTTTGTGCAATAAACGAAGAATAAATGTTTACCATGTGAATGAGTTGTAACAACTGAAAACACGGCTTTTCTCTGATCACGAATATATGGTAAAAATTCATTTCTTACGCTAAACTCCTATTAAAAGCTACAAACTAGAATTGAAAGTTAAAAAGGTGTTGAAAATTGTGCCAATCCCCTTATCTGATGTGTGCTGTCCACGATTTCCCCTCGGTTTGGTTACCGCTGTGAAAGAGACTAATAACCCTATCTAGAGCCTATTTTTATTTTTCTAGTACGAAACTCTTGTTTATACGCGCAGGGCATGAAACCAGTATATGTTTGTGCAAAGCGTTTGGGTAATCTGTAGACATATAACATAAATCGCAACGAAATTTCTTCCTTTTGGTGGCGGACGGGGGTTTAGAATGGCATGCATGGTGTTCTAATACATAAAGTGATCTGAAAGAAATGCCGCAAGCACTGCACCTGTGCTTCCCTGATGCATAGGCTTGGTGTATTGCTTCGTGGACCCTGAGCTTTCTAGGTGTATCAAAGCCCTTCTCGCACGAACGACATTTGTGTTTCATCCCTGCATAATCTGGGTGTATTGCTAGGTGTCGGTCCAAACCGCTTTTTGTATGATACTTTTTATTGCAAAGATGACACTCATAGTTCTTTGAACGATGTTTTTGGTGTACTACCGCGTGCTTCCTCAGGCATGCAGAGTTTTGAAAGAACATGCTGCATTTTTGGCACTGATATTTTGTAGGTTCGAGCGGCTGCCACTTGTGGGCTTGAAGTTCTGCAGCGTTGAATGGTGTGGGGGATTGAGTGAATGGAAGAGGTAGTAGAGTTCCGTTGGCGTTGATGGAAGGAAGGCTGGGTAGAGCTACTGGAGCTGTATGTTACGAGGGTAGCCGTCTAGATCACGTGGAAGTGTTCTAGGCTCTCAAGGTAGGTTTATAACTAAGCATCAAACAGGGACTTAAGTAATAACAATAATAAATATGTTATTCATAATTAATAGTAGAGTATACTAAATGATTGATCTTGAACACAAAGCTCTATACAAAAGAAATCCTATTCTTTATATAGACCTTTGTTCTCTATAGAACTTAAGGTTCTGTGATGTTTGGAGCCCTCCTGGATCCTAGACTCCAAAGCTCTTGGCTTCTTGGATCCTAAGCTTCAAAAACTTTATCACATAACATTTGCTATATAATACATTGTTATCCATTGTAACATTATCCCATTTTTAATTTAATATTTGTTTTAAACGTTTTTATTAATGATCATTTTCTATAATGATATTCTGGGCATCATTTTCAATATGTTATCCTCAATTATTAAGGTTTCTAAATACAAACAATACATTCTCTTTTCTGAAACAATTCAAACTTACAATTCCGATAATATACCTTGTTCCAATTGTTCCTGTTATAATCGTCATTGTATAATGTTAAACGATCATTTGCAATATTGTGGTGAATGTGTTCGTTGCGGGGTTCGTTGCAATGTTGTTCAGGCTTCCATAAGTGATCTGGAAAGCCTTCGTTTGGAAAAGGAATGTTTTCAATTTGAAAGAGATATTGCTTTTGAGATTGCGATATCAGGTCTTGCTTATATTTGTGCCTTTAAACTAAAACAACAGGAATTGTGTGAGTATAATCGCGAAATGCTTCGTTATGGACTTAAATCCTTAGATGAGTTTGATGTTTTAAAAGGAAAGGAAAGATTAGAGAAAGAGTGTATAAAGAAGGAAAAGGGAAAAGAACAAGCGGCTACTGGCATATTGGTGCAAGCTGATGTTAGTTCGAATGTCTTGAATGATTTCGACCCTTCTTCCTTTTTGAGTCCTTCAGATCCTTTTTGGGAAGATCTGGATAGTATTGATGAAATTCCTTCAATAGATCAAGAATACCAAAGTTCTTCTTAGATTCCTAAATGTTTTTCGAATATAAGTAATCTTGTTATTTGATTAAATATTTGATTTTCTTGTTAATATATTTGTAGTCTAGTATTTCTTCGATATAATATTCTCCCTTTAAATTGATTAGGTCGATTTCCGGGTTTGGCGCTTTCAATACTTTAAATGATGCTTTCTTAAGGAATGAGATATAGAATACTAAATGGATATTCATTGTATATAATAATTTCAATTTGTAATTGATTGATTTTACTACTTTATCGATTTTAAATGGTTTTAATTTCTTATAGTCTAATTTATCGTTTGGTCGTTTTGTCTGTATATTTCTTCAAATAAGATAAACTTTATCCCTTTTTTTAAAAATAAATCCTATATTTCTTGATTTGTTGTAATATGATGCTGTTTTTAAAACGATGAATTATAAATCTAAGGAGAGTTGTTTATAAAGCTTTTTGATTTCTATGATATCTTTTATGACTCTGTTTACATTTACATTTTGTAGTAATAATGATTTGTAAGCCAATAGATTGAATCTAAAGTTAGTATATACTGATATTACTTTTGTGGTTTTTATCTTTAATGTATTATATACGAATTATACCAAAAATAATAATTTAACCCAATTATTTTGTTTGTAATTGATATAGCAATAGAAATAGGTTTCCATTATTTGGTTTAATCATTCTATTTGACCATCTATTTATAAATAGAAGACTATTGAAAACTTTCTTTTGATTTCAAACAATGTTATAAAAGTAGATCAAAACTTCGATATGAATAGTTTGTTTTTATTTGAAATAATCTTATCTAGTATATTATAAATGCTAATTATATTTTGTAGGAATATATAAACAAAATTATTTGTTATTCAAATTTCATAGAATAATATCATATAAACGAACTTGATTAATCTGTTTGTTATTATTAGTATAGAATTATATTTCTTCTAAATAACCAGGTTTTTGAATAATAATAGTTTTATTACAAAATCCTAAACAATGGACTTCTAAAGTTGAGTAAATAATTCAGAGGTTTTGAATTGACCATAAGGGACATACCAAACAGTTTTATTCCTTATACAGATATTGTAGTTCCCAATTATATTCTCAACTATAATCTTTATTTTTGGAAAGTATACTTCTTTCTTTATTTTGGCAAAGGTTCTTGCAATACTTTGATGTTTATAAATTGATAGTTTATATTGTTCTGTAACATAATCCTTAATTAAATTAAAAAGTATATAAAGCTTATTATAAAAATGGATGAACCCATCTTCAATAATGAATCCTTTTTCTAGATTGTCTGATATAATTAGGATTCTTTTGATTATAACGTTTATTATATATTCCGTTTTTATAATATCCTTAATAATATCATAATTTATTCCTAAAATGACAACAAATTGTGGTTTATTATAAATTAAAACATTATTGTTTTGTTTTAATATTGTATACGATTTATATATCTTATTTTGTAAATATTCTGGTTTTCGGCTGAAAGCATCTGCCCTAGCATTTTCGTTTCCTTTGATATATGAAATTCTGAAATTGTAAACGGCCATGGTTTCTGACCATCAGACCTGCCATCGATTTAATTCCTTCGTTATAATAAAATAAATCAAGTTCTTATGATCTGTATACACTTGTGTTACGAAGGTAACAGCTGATGTGTTTGTATGAGCTTGGGCTATATACAAACAAGATAGGATTCGATTATATTAATATATGATTATAGTTATCCTAAGATCATATATGCATATACTATCAGAATGTACAAACAGGAAAGCTTCGGGCATATCATATGATGGATAGCTTTGGAATGATAATGCTTTAGGAGCGCTCAGCTATCCTAGTTGTCCGAAAAAGACGAAGAGCTATATAATCAAAATGGATTTCTTTTGTATAGAGTTTCGTACTCAAAATCAATTATTTAATATACTTTATTATTAATTATGAATAGCATATTCATTATTATTATTACTTAAATCCTTGTTTGACGTTTAGTTATAAACCTACCTCGAAAGTTTAGAATACTTCCATATGATCTAGATAGTTATTTTTGTAACATTTTGAATATCCTTATTGTTTCAAGTATCGATTCGATAAATAACGATATCATATTTTCCAAGATATTATAGTCTAGCAACTTTGTTACGATCAATCAGGTCACATTTGAAAATATCGATAAGGACAGAGATATCGTTATAAAAGGTATTGAAGATCTTAAAGAAATCATTGTCATCGAAACTCTTAAAGTTGCTTTACCAGATCGGTTTATAGACAATCGATAAAAGTTAAAAACCTTTTTGTTTCAATTTGAGATCTACTTTCAATTCAATCAGGATAAGTTCAATTATGATGTCGACAAAAGCGTTTGGGCTGTATTCTATCTTAAAGGAGAAGCTGCTAAGTAAATCCAATTGTATCTTAAAGATTATTTCATTAATTTGAATAAGTTTAGAAAGCGAATATATCCGATTCAAATTATCTTTGGGAGATTCGAAGGATTCAAGAAGGAAATACAACGAGTATTCGAGAATGTCAATGAATTACATGATGCTAAATCCAAGATCTATGGTTTCAAGCAAACAAAGTCAATAATCAAGTACATTGTGGAATTTAGGAGGTATATAGGTATTATTAAATGAAAAGAAAACACAACGATGAACCATTACCGGAAAGGGCTCAAACCTGAAGTCAGGCTAGAACTAGATTGCAATTGCATTTAGGAAGATTTAAACGAATTAATCGAGGAATCTATTAAAACAGATGAAATGCTTTATAAATATCAAAAGGAATATCGATCTTCTAATTTTTATGGAAACCAAGATTGTGATAAATACTATAAGAATAAAGGAAGACTTTAAGAAAACAGACAATCTTATAAAGAACCAATACAATTAGATACAATATTCAAGGATAAACTATCTAAAGAAAAAGTAAAGTGAAGATATAAGGATAAACTATATTTCGAATATGGCAAATCAGATTATCAAATCAAAGATTGCCGAAACAAAAGATCATTAAAAGGAGGTTATTATAAGAAATTTGGCAAAAAACAACTCAATACCACCTTTGTATTTCAATTATATGTTTTATACTCAATCGAGGACGATAATTATAAACAAAAGGAATGTCAAAAGGAAATCGATACAATGCTTCGAAACCAGGAAGGGTTGAATGCTATAAATCGATATAAATTGAAACGTCTACAAATTCCCTTCCCTTTTCTTATCGAAACGGAATTGAGAGGATCATTATCGAAAGAATAGATAGCTAAGTATGCTGTTATGAATTAGACAATATATTATAATGAAACTTGCAGAATTCATCTATCAGACAAAGAGATCATAAATTGGTTTCCCCAAAAGAGAATAAGGAGAACTTATAAAAAAAGAAAGGCAGCCAAAATCTATAAAGAAGGCCGAGATCAATTGAATATTGCAGGACAAACAAATCAGATCTATTACAATACAAAAATAAACGGACAAACAATCCAGATTATAATAAATTCAAAAATTATAAGAAATTTTATTATATCAAAAACTGTAAAGTATCTGAAAGTATAACTTCAAACAAAACAGAAACTATATTAATTGTAACTAATTGATAGACAATTAATCGGATTGGACGGAAAGATTTCGCAAAAGATTCGTTTATTGCAGATGAGTATAATCTAATATAAAAAGGTTATCCAATTCGATGTTGTTCTATTAAAGAATCAATAGATCATTTTGGGAATATTATAATTGAAGACATATAACCCCCAGATTGATTGGTCATCAGAAACTATATTATTTCCAAAGAAAAGCAATCGACGAGATACATTAGAGTTAATAAAATTGAATATATATGATGGAGAATTGAAGGCGAATAGTATTATTAATATAGGGCATCAAGTTTAGGGTCCTTTATTAATAATAAAGGAAGGTGAACCTCCTGTATAAATGAAGAATAAACAAAAGAAATTGCTTGAAATCATTTTTGTAGCGAAATAAAACGAAACGTCAATATTAATACAGTACTAGAAGTACAAGAAATTATTCGAAGAAAAAAAAGGCTATAATGTTTTATTAGAACATAAATTATAAGATTACAAGATAGTATTAAAGGAAAGCAAAATGTTTTCATTTGGTCTAATCTATCCGATATCAATCTTTAATCTAAGGATATTTAGGGATTATATTGGCGATACATTAAAAAAGGGATAGATTAGAGAATCCATTTTATAGATAATTAACCCTGTATTATTTGTACTAAAGAAAGATAGTACAAAGAGGTTTTGCATAGATTACTGCAAGTTTAACAATATAACGATCAAAGATCAGTACTTATTTCTATTAGTTATAGAATTGAGGGATCGATTGGGAAAAGCCAAGATTTTCTTCAAGTTTGATCTTTGAAACAGATTCCACCTAATCAGAATGAAAGAAGGTAAAGAATAAAAGACAACATTCAGAACTTACTACAGATTATATAAATATCAAGTAATATTATTCGGTTTGACAAATGTATCAATAATGTGTATACATTTGATCAATAATATATTAAGAAAATATTTAGATATATATTGTATATATTATCTAGATGATATATTGGTATTTTCAGAAACAAAAGAACAATATATCCAAAATATTCACAATGTTCTATAACTCTTAAAGAAGACAGATCTTCAATGCAAATCTAACAAATATGAATTTTATATCATGGAGACAGAATTCCTAGGCTATATTATATTCTTTGGAGATCTCAAAATGAATTCTGACAAGGTAAAAGTAATCAAAGAATAAAAATCATTAACAAATATAAAGGAAATACAATCTTTTTTAGGGTTCGCCAACTTTTACCAACGATTTATTAAAAACTATTCGAAAATAGCCGCCCCAATAATCGAGATCATCAAAAAAAATCAAAGGGAATTTCGATGAACAGAAACATCACAAACAACATTCGAATATCTTAAAGAAGCATTTGTAAGAAAACCAGTTCTCAAAGCTTTTGATCCAGAATTACCAATAATCATAAAGACAGATTCTTTAGACTATATATTAAATATAATATTCAGTCAATCAAATTTGAACAAAAAATAGCAATCAATCGCTTATTATTCATATAAATTATTGTTAGCCGAATTAAACTACAAAATATACAATAAAGAATTATTAACAATAATAGATACTTTTAAAGAATAAAAAGTATATTTAAAAGGATCGAAATATATAATACAAATGTATATAGATTATAAGAACTTGGTTTACTTTATTACAACGAAGTGTTACGCTGGGTAACAAGAGAACTCTCACGTGCTATCTATATCATGTGACTGGCTCAGTAAGGATCAGTGAACTCAGCACTGATCCATACTGATCCTGCTAATCAGCCATAAGCATGAAGGTCTATATAAACAAGATGGATTCCCTTTGTATAGAGCTTCGTGCTCAAGATCAATCATTTA
>NGKH01000007.1:1078489-1146113 GCA_002162575.1 Sclerotinia glacialis | reverse complement strand
TGTATTCTGATGGTATGTGCACCTACGATCCTCAGGTGACCATAATCACATACTAATATGATCGAATCGTATCTTGTTTGCACATGGCCCAAGCTCATACAAACAAGTCAGCTGTTACCTTCGTAACATTATAGTAATCAGAGTATAGTATATCAAATTCCAACATGGTTACACGGAAGTTGGTCAATTAGTTGTGGGTACGAATACCCGTTCCTTGTTCTGAGGATTTCGAAAAGAATTACCGAATTCCCATTTCAATATGAACTATATTGCAAAAAGTTAACTACAAATAGTATATAGTCTTCGGGACCAAATAAAATGAAATCAGTGAAGTACAAAACGATTTACAGAATTCGAACCATCGTTTTTGGGGCGGTGTTGGCAAGCAAAGAATAATACCGAAGAGCGTGGTCTTATACCACTAAACCACAAGCCCTTCTATTTGCTTCTCAGAAAAGTTTTTCAATATATATACTATGAAAATTTAATCAACTTATTATGGGTTTAATCGCATCCAGATCTAATTTTTCTCGCTTCTGTTGTAAAAGTGGAGAAGAAAACTCTCTAAATCATTCCCCTTGAGAATTCTTTCAATTATATAATACTACAAAGCTTCACTCTACCGGCTTAAATATACTATAGAGAATACTGTGATATCTACTCTGATAGTCTATCATATAAACTCAACAACTTTGCGATAGACCATTCCCATTCCCATTCCCATTTGAGAAGAGAATGCGTTAGGGTTCGAAGTTGTCAAATTCCCAAGCTCGTATCGGATTATCTGAAATTCCGATATCAAACGATATATGAAATCTTTTATTATTCATCAATGATAACCAGAGAAGATAGAAGGTTTCCGAACTAAAGGCAGAATGTAGGGAGATAGGTAGCCTTGAAGACCCTGTTTTGTTTTCGACATCGTCCTCCAGTACAATTAGTACGGATATAATTCAAGAACTTTCTTTGATCAAACCTCATGCCCTGTCTCGCTATCAATGTTATATCGAACTTGCCTAGATATTCAGTACAGAAGATCCCATTCACTAAGAAACTCATGGGTACTGGGTATATTACGAAAGTCTTTATCAATGGATAGGATATGTGTTGCAGGATGCTAACGCCAACTCACAGTAAGGCTGTGCAGCGTGAATTCGAATGTTTGAAAAAGATAGCGGACTCACACCTCTTCCATCAGAGCACCTAAACTGATCGGCTTTGTTGTTAGGAAGGAAAGGTTGACTAGTATATCAGAAGCGTACGAAACCATCTAATTAGAGTAACAATATAATTATTCAGTTACACATATCTCTATAGGAGTTTTCCAACCACCTCTGTTCAATAATCCACATCCGCAAGCACTGTGTAACCTCAATGATATCCGGCTTGAGCCTATTTCTTCATCTCGTCAACATCAACCTTGTCTGCGAGAAAAGTCTCTCACATTTCGCAGACACAGCAGGTATCGCCAACATATTTAATACCATCCGCGTAAGCTTCTTGATGGACGGTCGTGGTTTCTGTTCTACCCAGTATTGTGCGAGTAACTCCTGGTGATCAAGGTTGAATGTTCTGCTCTGATTCCATATTTCCAATGCACACTCTTCCTCGTCGCTAATAGTTAATGTCATACATATCAGGGGAACGAGATCGCTTGGATGGAATTGATGAATAACTTCAGAATGAGTAGTAGTTTCTCTACGGAGACCCTTAGAATCTTTCCATAGAGGCCATAAGCTTTTTCTTCCTTCAGAGAGCCACTTCTCAGGATGAATAGCATCTTTCCACAAAGCAATGTCTTTCCAAGCTCGCTCAAAATATCTCCAGTTTATTTGTAGGATTAATGACCACGGAAGTATAAGTGTGCAGGTTAGTAAGTCTTGACCCACGGCCATTATCCTTTGATAGAGAAGTCATAAGTGTATTTGTGTTACAAAGTGTCTTGGTATAGTTGTGAATTGATCTGAGTCTAACAAACACTGCACATAAAGCGGCCCGATATTTACCCATTACATCCACTGCCCTCCCCCCACCTTCTCACTTTTCTGATCCTCTTGGATCCACCGTATCGAAAAGGGATCCTCCCCAAAACGATCCTTTGTTTCTTTCCCTCCTCGATGCCCAAACCGATTGATGTCAAGGGTAAGTGAGTAAGTGAAAACAAAAAAGCAAAAGGAAAGTCTCTCAGGCGTGAGTCGAACACGCGACATCCAGATCACAACGTACAATTACAGTCTGACGTCATAAACCAACTAGACGACCGAGAGTAATTCGAGTAGCCTCGAATGGTCACAGTTTGCTCTGTTTGTTGACGAACTCTCTATAGTTTGAGTATATATAATTTGATGTAGAGGAGGTGGGGCAGAAGATTTTTGGTGGTTGTTGGTTGAGTGTGGCTGTGCGTGGCTTGTCATGCACTCGTATCATGGGATATACTCCTTATTGCGTGCAAACGATATTTCTTCCTGAATGCTGTGATAAGATCGAACGATGAGGTTACATTGTCCGACTACAATGCTGCAGTAAGTACCTGCGCTAGAGCGGATCAGATATATCCCATCAACTATTTCGGAGTAGTCGTCCTTGGTTGGGTATTACAGTCGACTGTCACCCAAACAACATATTCCGAAGAAAAATTTCTGGTCGCCAGAAGCTACAATCCGGTCTGAACTTATTATAATAAATACGGAAAACACTATTAAGTATATAAAGCTTCCTATAAACCAATATGATATCTTATATAGTATTGTTAAAGGTTATCGATCTGGAAAACGCCAATTACACTAAAACGCGAGCTTCAGAGACACCTTTCAATCTACAAAATCGCTTTAGGAGAAGATATTGTATCTTTACTAATGAAGTACCACCAATCCTTCAACTGGGAAGTAAAGCGAATACTAATACCACCAACCCAACGATGGAAGCCTTCAAGGCCAAACTCGCAGAGTGCAAACATACAGAACGAATTCAGAGAAAGGTCATAATTGGCTTAATGGAAACAATTGATAGATACATCAACTTCTTCGCTGTAGGGGACGAATACATAGCCGCCAGGAAACTGAGCATCAAAGTCATCGAAATCCTTATACATTTTATCAACGATGGACCCAATTCAACATTGGGCTCAGTATACATATCATCGGCAATAAGAAACGCAACCTTTTTGAAAACACAAACCACTATCAAAACCTACACAGGGATCCTCAAGATCCCCAAAACAAATCAAGTTGGGACAGGTCGAGAGGGCCTACCCATACTATAGAGAGTTATATCAAAAGCTTTATTCAACAACGAAAGGGCCAAATAGCAGGCAATACGAACTGCTCGGAGCACAGACCACAGACTGTTAATAGTTATCAGCTTTGCTATCCGGATCAATAGACCTGCTCTTTTTGTGCTAAGAAGCGTTTTGATTGAAGCAATCTCAGGATTAATATTGGCAGATATACTTATTATATTTGCAATCAAAACAGGGTGGGCTATAATACCAAAAAACCTAATTATTTAAGAATTACTCCTTATATAAGAGAACAAGGAAATCATCTTATAAATCAATCAAAGCATACAGGTGCATCAATCGGTCATGTGGTACAATTACACAGTATCAAAAGTTCCGGCATCAATCCGTATATTGGACAGATATCTAGCCGATATAGCTATATATATGGAAACGGAAATCCAGGTGCAAACGGGACAAAACCCTGTCAGCTGCAGACCCTCCTGATATAGAGCCAACTTCTACAATAATACGATTATATGGGTGATGTTTTTTCTGGAATCAGTCCGTAGCTTCAGACTTTTCAATACCAGCGAACTGATAAGAGAGATCAAGGCAAAATCCATCATCATTCGATACAATATTGGTTGTCAGAGCTGGTGCAACCCAACAAGATACATTAGGCTTATACAATATACAAATTGCAAAGCCCGGAAAGATATATATGAAGGTTTATAAAGCCCCAATTATACAGCAAAAACACAATATACTAATTGTTTCGGATCATTCGCAGCAAGGCATTCGAATTGCTTGATGATATCAAAAATAGTGAGCGGCAAAGTTACGATATTTATCAAAACACAACTTAAAACAATAAGAAAACCAACATTAATAATGAAAACTATAATATTTGTTAATCAAAAAGATAAAGATAAAGAAAGCCAAATACAAAGCCTGATCCTGACTCCAAGCATACTCGAATATACAACCACCCCAGCATCTGGAAAACGCTTAAGGATAATGAAATCGAATCAAACAACAGGATTATTTAAGAGAAATATAGCGATGGCGAGTCGATCAGAACGAAAGCCTTCGCTGAAAGTAAGGCTCAATGAGGAGTCTCTTGCCGGTATATAGCGAAACATAGAAATGGGGGAAGACCTTTAATCCAATGTATATGAATAAATGCTATATATATCAAGATAGTGTATATAACCATCAATAACCCAGGATATGGGATTTAACAATCTGTTAGGCAAATATAGGCAGAATACCAGAGGTTTATGATACTATATTATAAAGGGCATTTGAAGACAAATCAGATGTTTTGTATATATAAGAACCTTTTATGTTCCTATTCACAAAAACCAAAATTCATTCAGGATAGATCTTATATATACTAATAGATTCATAGATAAAAACATCCCTTGAACAAAAAGAGGTAGAAAGACCCTGAGTATTGATATACATCAGGAAAGAAGCGAAACTGCGAACCCAATAAAGATGGCCGATCAAAAGCCGCGATATATTCTGGATAGATGTGAATAAGCACTTTATACTGAATATATACAGATAGCTATGAACAAAACAGATGTTAACATATGTTATTGAATTACAATCACCTTAAGGATGTTTTATTGAAGGAGATTTCAACATTATATACGAAACATAACAGCCCGGCACAGAAAACCAATACGGAGGAAACGAGCTAACAGTATGGGCGGACCTGGCTAAATTAGAATACATCGGGAAAAAAGGAGTATCTACCTATATAAGAGAAAATGTACTTGACCTTACATTCTCCAACATATCATTCGCAGAAACCAGGGTCCGATACAATCTGCACAGTGATTCGGACCATTACATTCTGGTTACAATAATACCTGGCAAAGACATCAAACCTTTTGATCAATATAACATTAACGTTCCGGAAATGGAACTACTACGATTGGTGGGATTGATAACAAACAGAGCGGTATACCTGCCCACAAACAACACCCTGGATATTTTAGGGAAAATAGATGACTTCATTGAGCAAATCATACAAATCATCAAACAAGCAATAAATATAGTAAGGACTACAAATAAAGGGAAAAGCAAAGTAGTACCTTGGTGAACAGCAGAATACAAAAGAGCTTATACCGAATATCTAAATAAACAAGCCGAATCAAGGAGGCCCTTTACTACAGCAACAAAAGAGTTCAAAACAACGGTCAGAGAGGCCAAACGCGATTATTGGAGATATGTCATCGACGACATCTCCAACGACAAAGATCTATACAAAATCGTAGGTTGATATAAGCTAGCCCCGAACCTCAAAAGCCCCTCAATCACCTCAAACGGAATAATGATAGAAGACTCAATGGAAAAGGCTGAAGCATTCAGGACCGAGATCCTGGACCACTTCAGCGCGGAGGATGATCTGGAGTACAACCCACTAAGAGACTAATGGGAAGGAAACGGGTATATACCTTGGAGCTTTCGGTTTACATTGGAAAAAGTCGAAGCAAGTATTATCGGGATATCCAGCATATCCTCAGGAACTGATCAAGTAACAATCAGGATCCTTAAAGTCTGTTGAGATCATCTCAAGGACCTATTAAAACGATTGTACCAAAAGTGCCTGAAACACAGCCATTTCCCAAAGACCTGGAAACTAACGGAGGTAGCTATGCTATCTAAGATCGGAAAAAAGGATATGATATCTGTAAGGTTATAGAGACCTATCGCCCTATTCTTCTATATAAGAAAAGGATTCGAAAGGATAATTGCCAAACGAATAAATTGGACAATCCTAAAACATAGTATTATCAGTTTACAATACAACGAAGCCTTATCTAAGCGATCCGTTATGGACCTGGTAGCATCCTTTATATACGATGTGGAGGCGGTACTGGGGGCCGGCAAGAAAGTAACTATGGTCACTATGGACATGCAAGGGATCTTTGACGTCCTGCTCAAAAAACAGCTTTTGAACAAAATGACAAAACAAGGCTGGCCCAAAGACCTCCTTTTACTAGTTGACTTCTTTTTGATGGAAAGGAAAGTCAGAGTATAATTGGAGCAGGCTACAACCAGGGAATATACAGTAGTATATGGAACTCTATAAGGCTTCCCTTTATTATCAATCCTGTATATACTGTATTTAGCGGAGCTACTTGTACAGAACACCTCCCTCAGATTCGGATACGCAGATAATATATGCTTATATAAAGCAACCAAAACCCTGGAAGAAAATACTAAATGCCTTATTAAAGATATACAAGATATCATACAATAAGGCTCAAATAATCATATTGCCTTCGTATCAAAGAAGTTGGAAATGATCTATATCTTTATAAATAATGACAATGCAGCACTTGTTATCAAAATGAATAAAGAATTCACAATCCACCCGATAATAACCACAGAAACAAACGCCTATCCAACACTTAGATGGCTGGGAGTATGGTTCGATAGAAAGATGAACTTTTGTAGGCATGTCACAGAATGTGCAAACAAAGCCAGGGCGGTGGCAAGGCACATCCGAGGCCTGGCCAAGGTCATGCAAGGCCCCCCGGCATATGCGATATATAAAACAGTTACAATATATATATTACCTTTATTTTTCTACAGAACAAAGGCCTGATATAGCGGCAGATTCAAAGCTGTACGAAGATTAAAAGCAGGACAGACAAACGTCAACATCTGTTTGGGCTGATATATGACTCAAATCGAAAAAGTCCTCACAATAGCAACGAAAGGAGTCATCCCGATTTGGAAAACAACACCGATGTTTGCCTTCTACCGAAAAGCAGGGCTCTCCTCGGTAATAGCAGCTCTCAAGGAAGCCAAACTGAGATTCGCCTTATGTTTCCAAAGCATAAATACAGCCTACCCGTTTACGAAAAGAATCGAACCCTTTATGATTGTCAAAGGGCAAAATATAGATTCAAGACAAAAAGCGAAGACTAAAGTCCAACGATTTGGTTTCCTTATCCCCCCAATCCTAAGACCTATATTCGAGCCTCTATGGTATACAATTGGCTGCCGAATAAACCCAACAGAAGGAATCGACAAGAAAACGGCCGCAAAGGCCTTCAATACCTGATGGGAAAACCTGCCAGACACGGACATCATCATTTTCTCAGATAGATCAGAGAATCTCGTGAAAGGCAAACATATCATGGATTACAGATACATAATGTATCTAGGCAAAAATCAGATACTAACGGGCTTCGGCTTCATCAATATCCAGTCCTATATTTTCGATGCGGAAGCCATCAGAGCGTAGAAAGGCCTGGAACGTATATTCAAGGACGCCAGGTACACCAACCAGAAAATCTGGATGTGCATTGACAGCGCCTCAATCATCTGGGGCATAAAGGCAAACGCCTCTATATTGTCATAATGGGCATTTAACAATTACTATAAAATCATAGAAGAACACAATATTCGAATTAGATGATCATCGAGGTACGAAAACATTGAGGGAAACGAGATGGTTGATCACCTTGCAGATCTCGAGGCCAAGAAACCCAATTGGGATATTGGACCAGCATTCCAATCTATATACAGTAAAATGAGATCGATTGTATATATCTTTAGAAAAGAAGCCTATCAGCGATGGTGGACAATAAGCAAACCCGCCCTCTCGTTGTGGTACAAACAATAGGACCCAGTCTACAAGGTCAAACTATCATCAAAGCTTCTATTCCTACAAGTAGTTCTGTATAGATTGATAACTATCCGAATCTCATATAGAGACTTCGGATAATATCACCGGAAATTTGGGTATATAGGAGATACAGAATGCTTTTGCGAAAGGTTCAAAACCCTTGCTTATTTGGTGTATTGCCAAAAGGCAAGAAGCACTTTTGAATAATGGTCAAATAAGCTATCTAAATCATCATCGACAAATAAAGAAGGCATCGAGTATCTCCGAAAAGTCCTAAACAACTTTATAGATTTTGCCAAGCTACTAAAGTTTATAAAGTTCTATAAAGATATATACCCCAAGTAAAGGATCACAAGTCTGCATTCTATATCCAAAAACAATTAGAAATCTACAACAAATCATATCTACTATCAGGATCGATTCGCAATGTACAATACAAACGAAACTCCAAACTTCCTTTGCAAAGTATATATAGAGAAAAACAATAAATAACAACAAGTATGGAAAACCTGATTGATCATTAACAAAGATGCACGAAAACATATCTGAGAATGCTCCCCGGAACATAATAAACATTCAAGCGACTACATCAAATACAATTTAATAATCTGTTTAGTATAAGCAACAGTAAACTTATATCAAAGGCACATCTGTTTATATTAGGCAAGAAAGCAGGATCATTTCAACTAATGAAGAAGAGAATGCACAAATTGAAAGATAATGTATGATTATCGGGAATGGCCATATAAAGCTTTCATTTTTCTTTCTAAGATACTCTCATTTTATATATCATAAGATTATAGCTTAGAATATCTGTATACCTCTAAAGAGGTTTTAAGGGCAGCTATAAGCTGCTCTCCTGATGTAAAATAATACTACTACTACTACTACTACTACAGTCGACTGTGGTCAGGAAGTGCTCGTAATAGTTACCGGAGCGGAAACAATGCAATTATCTCGTTTCCAGTATTGTAAGAAACTGATAAGGAGAGGTATGTCTTGACCAAATCTACAGAATGGCCTGAACTGTTTCGGCGAGTATGTCTAGAAAAAAATGTATGCTGGGAAAATATACATTTGTCATTCTTCCGGAATTGAACTCGACTACAACTTCTAGAATACAAAAACAAAGAAAAGTATCGAGATGAAACTAACAACTCAAATCAAAACCCAAATTACCAAGCACAAACTATCCATCGTTCTTATTCCTTTTTAATCAACTTACAATTCTGACCATTCAACCTCAACCATCACCATCTACCTCAGCAACCCCTAATGCTGAACATCAATAGCGAAGAAATGCACCTCAGACTTGCTATCTCCTTGATTATAATTACCAGCCTTGAAGTAACTCTTGGGGCTACCCAACTGATAAGTATCCAAAACCTTCGCCGCACCCCCATTAATAGCCACACTCAATTTCCCCCCCTCATAAGCAATCTCATACGCGAACTTAGATCCCACGCCCACACTCCCCACCTGCGTAAGAATTTCATTGCCACCAGCTCTAGTTTGCTCAACACCCATTGAAATGACTCCCTGGGAGTTGTAAAAGAGCTCGCACACGGGTTTGGAAGATACGCTATCATCGATATGGATTTGTCCAATGACGGTGCCGTGGGTCGAATCATCGGCGGTAATCACCTGGAGGGTAGCACTCAGTTTATTGCTGGCAGAGCTAGGATCCCAGGAACCGGGATTGGCTTCGCGGAGCTCGGTGCGGCAGTGCTTGGAGTTGGCCGTGGTGACGCACCCGGTGGATACCCCGCCTGGAACTTTCATCACCACCGATCCATCCGTGTTGGTGTAGAAATAGTCTTTTTGTGTATACCCATTGCAGCCGGCGAGCTTGGGACCGCTGATGAAATCGGGATGCCCTTGGGTTCCTGTGGGGAGTTGGAGAGTCCATTTGGAAAAGTCGATGTTTCCACCTGGGGCACAGGTGGGCTTGAGATTGGTGGCCATAAGACCATTGTTGAGGGCTGCCGAGGTAGAGGTTGCACTTGCAGTTGCGGTGGCAGATGTTGTTTTGGTAGTCGACTTTTGAGCGGGTGCAGCGATAGCGAGGCCGAGGAAGGGGAGGAGAACAAGGAGTTGAGGGATGGTGAATTTGGAAGACATTGTAATGAGGAATATTAGGATGATTTTCGATATGGAAAATAGTGAAATAAATCAAAAAGTATAAACTGAATCCAACGAGAGTATGAAAGAAACAATGAATTGAAAAGAGAATGAATTGATATCGGATGAAGATATTGAAATCCAAAGTAACAACTCATATATATAACCTTCAATCATCAATCATCAAATGCTTACCCAAACATCTTTCCAAACCCCAATGAGCTCACAACGGTAATATCGCAAGTTCCTCACAAATTGAAAATCCCTACCCAAATCCTCCCATCCCCAACTATAGAAACCTACTCCACTATAGAAACCTACTCGTACCCATCTCAATCCAATCAATCCCATCCCACCCCGGCAACCAAGGATCCAAAATCCTCAGTACGAGAAGGAACATCCCATGCAATCGTACTAAACCAAATCCACACCCCGAACGGGAATTTAAAATCCTTCGAGGATTTAAAGTTATGCATCATGGTAACCTTGCTGACGCTTCAACCGATAGGATTGGCATATAAATGATGAGTCATCGTCCCACGAAGGATTCGAGTTGTTCATTCCGCTAAAATGTTGCATGTGTTATTAAGCGGTTTCTTGTAATCTGTGTAAGCAAGTGTGTAAGCAAGTTGTCTTGTTTTCCTGCAGAGTGCCGGTAATGATGGAGAGTTGTGGAGGATTGGGAAATTGAACTTAATGGCAGCAGTGACCTACTTTCGTTTGTGCCTTGAGCCCATAGCTCGTAATCGTTCGCAGGCGAAACTGAAGGCTGTTGAATAATTACTCAAAACAATAATAGACTGACTAACGTTCCATTGAATTTACTTGTAATTGAGGAAGTCGAATAACTGCTCAAAAACGGGACTTCTCTCCATAATTTGATTGTTGATCGATCGATAGAAAGTTAGGGGCTTTGCTGCCTATTGATGTCTAGGCCACCGAAGCGCCACTCTCTAGGCAGGATTTCAGTATGGCCTTTCTAGCGAGGCTATATAAAAAGGTCAAAATTCATAGAATTTGGTCAAGTTTGACCTTTTTTCTTGACAAAGATCAAAGACCATCGATTACTTTCCCCACGTTAACATAACATCTTACCAATTCCAAGAAATACCAATCTCGCATCTTCAATATGGGGTAAGTGATAAATATATCTCCATCTCTATTCCCGCTCTCTTATCACTCCTCCCTCATTACCCTTCCCCCCCATTTATAATATGCCCTCACCTTCCCCTCCTAACCTCCAATAACCTACTAACCCACCATTTCCCAGGTACACGCACTACTGGGGAGTCACCGAGCAAAGAAAATGGAGCGAAATCTGGCCCCAGCTAATAAGAGACACGAATCTCATAATCAAGGCGCTCGAAGACTTCGCCCCCCTCCTCGACGAAAAAGACAATTACCACCTCCCCACCGTCTAACAGGGGATCCGCATCAACGGACATAATTCCCACGAAGATTTTATCCTGACTGAGCATAAGAGCGGCGGGTTTGGATTTTGTAAGACGGCTCGGAAGGAATATGATGCTGTTGTTGCGACCATTTTGATGCGTGCGAAGATGCTGGCGGGGGATGCCTTCGGCTTGAGGTATGTGTATTTTTCTGCCATCCAGGGGGGTTTTTTAACTGTAGAGGTTATGGGGAGAGATATGTTAACGATTGGATAGTTCCGATGGGTGTTGGAACGAACATGGGTGGGAGCATGCGCTAGAAGTTTATGTCAAATTGTGGCCAGATGAAGAGATGCCTACAAAAAATATTTTTGCGGAATGGATGTAGAGAGGGTTATGAGATAATGCATTCGGTTATTTGTTCTCAAGTTATGGTGCTTGCATCAATCCAGTTAGTTTCCACATGAGGAATAAAAGAAGAAAATCGTTCTTACAGCAAAATGTCATCAGATCAAGTTAAATGATATCGTATCGTCCTGAGAGTCTACGTAAAAACCCATGGTATGTTATAATATGGTGAAAAAGCTAGTAACTATCATCTGAGTAGGTGCTGAATAGATGCGGCATAAGAAAATAGCATAAAGAAAACATTTGGCACTTTGTCACTCGAAACCCGTGAACAAGTGAGATTTCGAAGTCTGTACAAAACCATACATTAAGGAAATCAAAATGCAACTGCCGGTATGGTTAAATGAAACATCAGATGGGATCACAGATTTCCATTAAAACAGCCAAAGTGCTTCATTTTCAACGATTTTCCCAGTGTAGATAGTATTTTGATATATTGTCAAACATAAATAATTGCCTGCGACCTTTCAACTGGTAGGCATAAATCTTTCAATGAAGAATATGTACAGACCGGGTACAATACTGAAAATTGGCAGTGTCTGAAATTTAACATGCATAAGCCCTCAACAACTGGTGTTAATCCCTAACCTCCCACTGAAATCAAATTCGAGGATTGTTCTTGGGCAGCCGCGACAGATTCTACCGCCATACGTATTTGGTCTTTGAGGTATTTCTCGTCAGCATTTTTTTCTTCGGAATTTTCATAACTCATGAATTTACCTCGCATTCCCGTCAAGGCTTCATTTGCCATTGAATAATTCTCCAAGGCGTCTAGAATCATTTTGATACCCTCATGTAACTGGAGCAACAATTTGTCGGTTCGTTTCCTAAGTCCATCTTCAAAGGGGCTTGCTTGCTTGATTGAAAGAGTCTTGTGGCAAAGCATAATCATCGCATAGCTACTCTGCATAGCACAACATGCAAAAATGGGCATCATGCGAGGAATATCATTCAATTTCTTAGTTTCAGCTTGATAAGAAGGGCTCCTCGGACCAAAAGGCTGTGGAAATGGCAAAGCGCGGAATGATTGGGCAATATTGAATGCGGACTGCATGCATACTTTTGAAGAAAACCGACTACTGAATGGCAAGATCGGAGAGTCGAAAACGGAAGCGTTATCTGGTATGGGTGAATTAAGGACACCGTGGCTTAATGATAAATTGGCCGTGGCCTGCTGTAAGTTATTGCTACAACCACAGGTAGAAGGTGGCGACTTCTGTCCAGCAGTGGGGTTGGAAGACAAGTCACAATGCTTCTTTGTGAAGACTGGAATGTCAGAGAATGCGCAATATCGATGGATCTTGATCCTCGCACTTCCACAATTGTCAATGATTATGGTACTGAAGAGAATCTAAGGACGTACCTATTCAGCTTGATACGCGTCATCATCCGCAGGCTTTTTGCGACGACTCTTTCGGAGAGATCCATCCCATCTACGATTGGACAGGACCACTTTTCCGCCTCTTGAACCAGAGGCTCAATGGTCTTTTCAAATTCCGCCATTTGCGCCCAGAGTGTCAGATTGTGAGATTCCGATTTTAAGGATGCCTCAAGATCAATCACAAATTGCGTTGCTGTGGCAATAACTCTTTGTGCTTCAAGAAAAACGTTCCAAACCTGGGTTCGATGCTCTTAGCTTGCTGTAACACTAGATTTGGAACTGTGAATTTGCACTTACATCCGGATCAGACGCGAAAGCAGGAAGTGGCGTCGTGAATCTTGGATCGGAAAGAAGAATGGAGGGTGCCTGTTTAACTTGGTCAAAACATAGTATAAAACAAAAACCTTCAGAGTAATACATACCATGCAACTAAGGATGGAGCCTTGACAGACGCAGACATACTTCCCGATAAATTAGCATTTAGACGCTGGAACCGAAGACAAATTTAGACCACAAATCGGAATCATACCGTCATCCACCATATTCTCCTGTCTGATTCTGCGTAATGATAGATCTCATTATCTTTTGAATGCAATCCTAAGTCCATAGCAGATATCAAAGCTTGCCCGCATCTTTTTCGCATCTTTGAAATGTTTCCTCGTTCAGAGTACTCATAAGTACATAGTAATAGCAAGGCGACTGTACTCTCTGCCTCCAACCTCACGTGGGGATGAATTTGTGTGCGATATATGTGCATATCTTGTGTGCTTAGAGCCTCTCCAGGGTCCATTATAGACTCTATCATCTCATTTTCAAGCTCAACGCTATCAATCGCCATCTGGGCGAAGACTTGTGCTTGATTTCGACGTAGTAAGATAGACTCGGGGGATGTGGGGTTGGGATCATCAGGATGTGGGATTAGTGCAAGGAGTGCGGAGATCGCGTAAGTCATCGGAGAAGCAGACTGAAACTGTGGATTGCTCTTGCTATGAAATAAGATGTCGTTTGGTCCTCGCACTCCGGCTTCCAATTTATCAACGGCTTGATGGAAGAAAGGAGGTGGAAGAATGGGAAAATATGGGTGAATGTAAACATAGTATGCGCTCAAGCTATCGCGTCAAAATCCAGTTAGTCATACATCCGACGTATCCACCTAGGTTGACATGAACTTACATGTCCTCATCATTTGCATAAGTCCTTACTATAGGGTCTTCTACTTCCATTTCAGGGGCATCCTCGAACATAGGTTGTGGTAAGAAATCATTGTTTAAAGTCAGAGGCTCAGAATTCCCCAGGAAATTTGGGTCAAAGTCAAAATCCATAACAAAGTCCAGTTGCTCATCTCTTTGAAGAAGACCAGCACCAGGGGTTGTCAACGAAACCACCGGAGCTGGACCAGTAACTAATGGCGCATTAGAATAATATTTGGCAAACATTTTGCAAACATACGGAGCTCATTTGGTGGCGATTGCTCTAGACGTCCTTCGCTACTGGCATGTTTCTTGCGTCTTCTTGCACCACCTCTCTTACTCGCCGTATAGACGCAATCACTACCTCGACTGGCGCACTAATGGCAATGAGTATTGTAGTTCCTATATTCCCAAGAACCACTTACATTCGCACATGGGGTTTTACCATTGCACCGAGTACGTGCAGCACGACTGCATTATATTGGTAAACATCATCTTAGAATCTTGATAAGAATCATATTACCATTCTAAACATGCCACCTTCACAGGAGGAGCCAAAAACTTCCTGGTGGCGGGTTTGTTCTGGCGTGAATGTATTGTGGTGGTAGGTATCATATTACATGTTGGTTCCCGAAAATCCTCGCTCTATTGCGTGGTCTTACAATAGGGAACGAATCAATGGTAGTAAATCTTCAATTATGATGTTGATGATGATGCAAAGACACATGTGGGAGTGATGAAGTTTTGATGCGAAAATTGTATCATGAAACATGGATGTCAATATCGCATGCGTTCTGATTTAAGGTTATTAAGATTTAGTTCTACCGAGGCCGGCAAAGGTTCCGTGGCGTTAGTCATTTATAGATGTGCTAGCGTAGGTTAATGAAGTTTGAAAATCTCTAAGCGCGTATTGATCAAACTACCCACCAAAATTGTAAAGCCTTCCTATCTCAACCATTCATACCTGATCTGTCTGATCTGTCTGATCTGCAACCCATACATAATCATACCTTGCTTCGCCCTACTGACCTTACTGACGTTATACATAGCTTTTACCAGCAAGTGTGCAATATCACCACCGGCATCAGCTCCCCTCTTTTCCTCACCTACACAAAACATTCAAACTTAACCTCATAAAGAATTCTCATACCCTACAAAGCTCTCATTAAGCCCGAAATACCTCAGGTAGACCACGATAATTTTACACTTGTGTACATCACTGATCAAGCATGTATAGTGTTATGCGAAGAGAATATTTCCAACCGGTCGGCATCGGCTTTCGAAGAGAATAATGATGTCCGTATCCGCATGCGATTTAGCTTTTGGCGATACTGCCCTCAATAATCACATTTACGATCATATGGCATCCCTCAATGCTGCGAACCTCGAATATTGGCTCTATGTATGCAATAGGAGTCGCGATTCAGCTTCCCCAGAAGAATCGGAATACGAGGATTACAATCATAACATCGCTTCTGCTCGTAGCGAAGCAACTGTTGTTCAACACAGCCAAAAACTATTCAAGGAATACAAAGGTGTCTCCGAACATGGATATCGGAAAAGTTTCAACGAAGCATTGCCTCATATTCCATATGGTTTTTAATAATGGCCTCCCGCCCGCACAACCTGATCTATTGGAGGGGCTATGATTTAACCAAGTTCCGACAATATTCAATTCAAGAAGAGTTAACGTTCGCAATTCTTACGCCCGGTATGAATGCTACCACATTGGCGCAATTTGCTGGGAAATGGAAGGTACCCAGAAGGGATCTTCAGCAAGCAGATTGAATAATCGAAGATAGAGTAAGGATACAATATTGTCGATACCTTAAATTATACCTACAAGGTAATATTAAAATGGTATTAGAAGAGAATAAGAAAAGCTTCCTTTTTTTTTATATGGATTATTGATCCTTATTGTTATTGCTAATCTCAGTCTTGTTTGAATGATATCACTTCTTTCGTTGTTATCTATTATTATTATTATTATTATCTTATTTTCCCCTTAATATTTCTATTATTATTTCCTATTTTTGCTATCGTTTTCGGAACCTGTCCTCATTAGAAGATTGCTTATTATAACAATTAAAAACTGATGTGTATACATTGAGTGCCCCAAATATAGTGAAGTCTTTTCCTTAAGATCTCCTTAGGCAAAAACAGGACAAATATATTCTTCATTAATAGGAAACCTTCATTTGTTTTGCCCAAAACTATCTTGTCTTCTCGTATTATAGTTTCTAGACTCTCATATATTAATTATGATCTTTGAAAGTCAAATCTCCCAAGATTGGAACATACCTCGATTGTTTTACCTTACTATTAACACAGTTTCATCGAAAGCATTAGTCTGTTTTTGTGCAGATCATGATAAGGTATCTTGCTTTTAGAGTATAGAGCAGTTGGTATATAAATGCTGAAAATTGTAACGAACATTACAACCTTATTTATGTGACGATAAGATCCCATTGCGTAGTAGCTTGCTCTAATCTCAACAGGCTAGAACCTCAACAACAGAATGATTACCCTAATTTGAGTCAAATGGTGTTGGATATATTATCGGTGCTGGTAATAAATGCTGAACCAGAAAGTTATTTTCTCTTTCAAAGATGTTTATTACGAATAGTCGAAACAAGCTAGAGATTGAGTTGATTGAGAGATTGAGGTTTGAAGTCTTGGATGAGGCCGCAGGTATGTAAGGAGGTGTCAGATGTGGGTTGGCCCCGGGATCCCCACACCACATATACACCTTCATTTCTGTAGATAACTTCATTCTTTAGACACATTTTATATACAATATGAGAGATTAACTACTATCTCCGACTGGAGCATTTCCAGCTCTTTTGAGCTTACAGGAGGACTTTAGTGCATTTTTCGAGGCATTTTTGGGTTTAACTGACAGTGGAACCAGTTGAACTGCTAGTTTAGCTTAATGTATCCTTATTTCAAACAGTGGAGTTTAGTCTGAGTTATCTCAACTGCCGGTTAAACTATGCCTTTCCAAACTGCCAGTGTAAGCACTGGTTGCTCTACTGCTTATATTGTACATGTTTTTTTTCTGATGGACATGTAACTTTCGAACCAAAGCACCAAAGCATCTTAGCAAAATCAATTATAGAAGTGGAAATGCTAGCATTGACATCAGGGGCTAAGACAGCATTCTGGATGGCTAAATTAGTTGGAGAGTTGGTATAGAAGGATATCAAGCTCATCCAACTTTATTGTGACAACATGGCAGCAATTCAGCTTGCTAATGATTCAAGGCACCATATATTGGCAAAACATATGGACATTAAAATGTTCTTTATGAGGGACGAGCTAAAGAGAGGCACTGTCACGCTTGATCACGTCGAGAGCAAATTAAATGTTGTAGATATACTAATCAAAACTATAACACACAAGGAGCATAAGGCGCAAGAGAGACTGCTTGGCCGCCGTAGCAACGGGCCCGACGATATGATTGTCATCCGCCCACCCGATCATGTCGCCTATATTCCTGATTGTCGTTTCGATCTTGGACGTGAAAAGAGAGACGCAAAATTCGCGTGTAGGAGCAACGGGAATGGGGAGCGATTTAGGCTTTTGTTCAAAGAGGCGTTCGCGGAGCCATTTAGCGGCGAAGTCGAGTGGGAGATTGAAGTTGAACAATGATGCACGAATACGGGCTGACAGAGCAAGAAGACAGGCCTAGAAAGAAGATTGGTATAGTTAAATTAAATCGAACAGACTAAACTGCTGATGTAGGCATGTACCTTTTGTTCTGGATTAAGCTCCCCCCATACACTATTATCTCCCTCTGCTCTTTCAAACAAGAATAAGCGACGGCCCGCAATATCCTGAGGGAGATCAAGTCTAGGACCATCGTGCTGCACTGGGATCCGGTGGTAAAGCAGGCGGGAGGTCAAGATATTAGGCTCTGAGCGCAAGAGCTCGTATACTGCCGCCTCGAACTCGACCTCGCGAACTTGAGCTCGAATTGGCAAAAGACCAGGCAAATCAGGCTTTCGATATCTGCATTGCGGATCTTGAGGACTCTATCCAAGGAAATGACGGGCTAGCTCTTTACGTTCTGGATCAAATTCTGATGTACGCGGGCCTTGATTATGATTCTAAAATTTCTACATCGCTTCTGCTCTCCAAGGCTGACCAGGACGAAATAATATATGACAGCGACGATTCTGTGGTTTTCTCACTGGATGATACGGGCCCAGGAACAGACGCGCATGGACACTTGGACTGGAAAATAGAAGGAGAAAGAGAGGAACAGGAAGAGGAAGACGACATGGGACAAATAGAACCGATGAAACTTGATTGCAACGCATGCAATAAGCCGCCCATGACACAATGGCCAACCAACCAGGATGACGCGGGATTCCACTACTGTCTTGATTGTCCAATCGTAAGCACGTTTTTCTGAACACCGCCCCATCCCTCGATTGGGACCTTGAGGAACTTGTGGCGTGACCCACAAACCTGGAGCCAGAAGCCTTCGTCAAGGCCATCGTGATAGCGCACTTGTTGCTTGTAGCATGAGTCACATAGACAAACGTCGGGACACAACAGGATCTTGTGGAAACATTGGATCCAAAATGTGAAAAATGCGTGGAGCAAGGAGATGTCAAGGAAGGGTTAGACAATTCGGAAAATGAAGTAGGAGGTATTATAAAGCTGGTAGCAGAGCAAGTAGCTATCACGAGCGATCCTGCTAGCTTAAGGAGTACGAACGCGTACTTAATCAAACCACCCATCGACTACAATTGCCAGCTGTATTCCGCTTACCAAAGATCCGTGGTGATCCAGTCAAGTACCCCTCGTTCCCATTTCTCCTGACTAATCTATGGGGGGCCGTAACAGCACTAGCTGTCACGCCAGGGGTTGGCGCTTAATTAGTCAGGTACTGCCAGACTTCAATATAAAACAATGAAAGAATACTACTGAAAACCGGTTGCAACTGATCAATATCTAATTACTTATAATAGCAATCATGTAAATTGATCGTCTGAAAGTTTCGTAAGTACACATTTCATCACCAATGTGGATTATACTGGGTTGACATGTGTATGAGCAGAAAGCAGTGGTATATAAACTTTGATGCCACCTAGTGCACCAAGGTTTTAAACAATCCTTAGTAATCACAAGATCAAAATGAAATATAGCCAAGTTCAAATCGTTACACCGCCAATGGCGTTGAATTTTGCCAAAATCTGGCCTAATTAAGTTTAGTATTTCAGCCGACCAGCGCGTTCACCCCATGATTGCTTACTCATTCAAAGACAAGCCCAGCAGGTAAAACTAGGAACAACCTCGAGACAACCACAATGAAATATACTAACGAAGACGCACAAAATTTGAGCTCAATTGGAAATATATGTATTTACTCTGCAACCTATCATTTTAACAGGATAGATTGTCATACATAGTAGATCTCAATCACATTGAAGGGTCGAGATTGTGACGTTGGGATTCCTTCTTCCATTTTGGAATTGGATACGAAGTATCAAGTTTCGTCAATAGCTTCGTGCCAGCTATCTATCTTTTCAACCTAGGAATATGAGTGAAGGAAAGGCACACTCTGCAGGTGGGTTCGATTCACCAATCCGGGCCATTTTGTCCTAGAATTACGGGATCAATGTTCAGATAATTCTTGAAGAGTGGGCTGTTATCAGCTCCTCCATTATCATTTACCATCTCTTACTATCAACTCATATCGCTCTGCATTCTTTCGAGCTTTATCATCCGTTTTCTACACAGGAAAGCCAAGCCTCACTTATCAATGATGCAGAATCTTCAATGCCAACACCTTTCTCCATTAAAATCTCCAGATTATGCTGCGCCCAGGTACGAAAAGTGCAACGTTACTCAATTAACCGCAGTTTAGACGGCGTCACTCGTGTGTAAATCATTAACCGACAGATCTTCGATCCACTATCTCGGAGTTGCGACCTGAATAGGATCTTGACTACATCCATATTAATGATGCAGAGTTTCTGGCAGGCCCATTTTACCCCGCAGCCATCAGGCTTGATACCATCCTTGTACGGAGTAACTTGCCTTTCTTCTTGATGGCAGGGATATATTCAAGATATTTATGCAAAGGATTTCCCCATCCAGTATCGATAGTATCAATCCTAATAATTATCTTTTCGAAATGGGTCTTTTAAAGGTTGCCGCATTATTTTTCATCGCCGGTGCCACTGCTCGGGTTGACTCCTTTGTTGCTAATTTACCCTACAATGCCCAGGGACTCTTCAATGAATCGATGGATTACCTGGATAGAGCCTATGACAACTCAGCTGGTTATCTCTATTCAACAAGCGGCGCTGTGGCGCTGAGACACACCACCAGAAGTTCAGCGTGGTATGCCATCGGACTTCTGGCAAGAAATCAAGGCTCGGATTTAGTCGAAGCCGAGAAGATAATCGTAAACGTCATCAATGGCCAGTTCAAGGATCCTAAAACCCAGTGGTGAGTTTAGCTCTTCT
The DNA here is from genome assembly GCA_002162575.1 of Sclerotinia glacialis. Lineage (NCBI taxonomy): Eukaryota > Fungi > Ascomycota > Leotiomycetes > Helotiales > Sclerotiniaceae > Sclerotinia > Sclerotinia glacialis. The sequence goes on along the minus strand of NGKH01000007.1, from coordinate 1,125,266 downwards.
CAGATTGCATGAGCCAAGAGCTGACAGCTATAGGTATGGTGATTATCAGCAAGAACCAGAAGAACCAGAATTGAGAAGCCCGTACTACGCACCGAAGATGTACGGTTCTTGGGATCCAAATTGGCGTGGTTTCATAGCAACAGCTTTTATTGTTGGTCTCGAAGAATTTGGCAGCTTCATTTCGCCAGAAGTCACTGACTTGATGCTGGAATCTTTGTATAATTCAACCGTGGGCGACAGTTATCGTGTAGGTGGAGTAGACGGTGACAACCTATATCCTGCTTATACCAATCCTGTAAGTGCTTTATTCAGTCTTCGGTACTCTTTATTAACGAAAAATTAGTCACTAATGCGCGCTTTTGTTTCTGGATGGACTGGCCACCGGCTGAATGACAGCAATATGACAACCGCCGGTGAGAATTATGCTCAGCAAATTATTGACTTGTTTGACCGAGCCGATACTCTTTCGGAATTTAACAGCGGCACTTACACTGGGGTATCTTTATTCGCTATGACTTTGTGGGCTAAGTATTTGCCGGATGATTCCGTGATGAAACAAAGAGGTGCCTCGATGATCCAGTATACCTGGGAAGCGGTATCAAATCTGTGGCATCCTCAACTCCTGAATGTTGCAGGTCCTTGGGATCGTTCATACGGCTTTGATATGACAAAATACCTTAGCTTGCTGGCACTTCATATATGGAACGCTGTGGGGAAAAACAAGTCATCAATTATCGACAAGCCGTACATCATGTCACATAATTCCGATTTTGCGTATGGTCCATTATTCGCAATCTTGTCTGAGTTCCACAACAGTTTAATACCCGCCAGTGTGATTGACGCTCTTGAAAGTTTTAAAGGCGAGCATACATTCACTTCTTCAACCTATTCTCCACCCTTTGACTTCTACCCTCGCAATATTACAGCCTGGCTCGCAAACAACATTAGTATTGGCGCCGAAACATTCAATGAAAATGTCATAGGTGGACCTGCTAAGAATCAAGACACTTTCAATCCCGCTCTTATGCAATGGAATACCGGTGATGGAATCGGATGGCTCACGCTTTACGCAACGGAAATGCATGTCATTGCCGAAGCTGGTCCAGCTTCGTTGAACTTGACTTATCCGGAAGGAAATGATACCTCAATATTTACCTTTCTGCTCTCGCCATTCGCCGCAAAGAGGACTATTTCAAGCCTTGAGGATATCCAAGGTTTGAATCTGCAAGTGTCTGGCACAGTTAATATGAACTATACACTGTCATTCGCAGGAGGTTTTGGTGGTGCGGATGCTACCATTAATGATTTTGAGTTTTGGAATGTAACCTTCACAATGCCGACTAACTCGACCAAAGTGCCACATCTACTTCTTGAGGTGGACCTTTGGTGAGGAGCCGCATTACAGGTGCAGAGATAGATGTATAAGAGCAGCCCTAATAAAGCGACCCTTGCGATGCGTTACTTCTTCTTGCTGTTTGACCTATAACCCTTGCACATTTTATAGGATTTATATCTTTTGGATGATACAAGCCACGGGAAAAGTAAGGAAACTTCAGACAGGGCACGATTGAATAGCAAAAATGTCATGTCCATAAAACAATACCATACCGCCTCTTGTGAAAGCATCGTCCTACAAGCATGCCTTTGATTTCCAACCAATAATTCCATTCTTTTTACTACTTTTATCGGATAATCTGTTTCCTAACTCATAACCAGATAAGGATTGTGATGATTATTAGGGAAGTTAAGTCAACTACTCCACTTTCGGACCACCCCCCTTTTAGACCATCCTTTCACATCAAAAATTCATGATTTTCATCTTTTAATAACTTCATGGTAATCAATTCAATGTAATTGATCAAAATTTCAAAGATAATTATATGGTCCAAGCTTGATAATCTGGAAATAGCTTCAAAAATAAGTGGATTATCCGCAAATAATCCGTGAAACCGCGGGTAGGTGGGTAGTTGTTCAGATTCTTCAATTATCCGTTTCACCAATGGATTATCCGCGGGTTACCCATTAGAGTCATTATTCGCCCCACGGTTAACCATTGCGCAGTCTATTGATTCCGCACCAGAATTGACGGGGATTTGGATTGAAGGTGCAAACATCTTTATGGGACTTGCGACGAACGGGAGATAGTGAAAGAATAATGTTATAGCAATCGTGTGGTTAAAACTTCCTAGGCTCAGGAAGCATCACGGATTCTCAGAGAAGCCTTAAGAAAGGTGTCGAGCGTGTATATTTATACGAATATCTCCCTAACCGTCTGGAAGGCCGCTGAAAAGTAGCATGTACTTGGCGAAGTCGGTGTGATCACTCGATGAGTTGACTAATTAGCTATTCAGATTAGGCGGAGCGATCTCCAGGGCAGCTCGGAGATGAAGTATACAAGCAATAGAACTTCCATAGTGTTTATGAATTTTATGTTTAATAACTTGATAAAACCACTTTGATGATGCTATTTGTTGTTGGTGTGGAACTGTTTGTGTCTTGCACCCTTGAAGCTGACGACCAAAAATACGGCTCAAATCTACATTTCGCCATAATTGCCGTTGCGCAAACCAGTTTTCAATGAGGTACTTGGCAACACATGTGCAGTGGCTCATATCAACATAGATGCATCAGCATCTACAACAGACACTCGGCATGGCTACCTCTTCAGACTAGTTGGTACCTCAAAGCCACATCAAGGTCAGCCACTTGATATTTCCAAGAGGAAACGACAGAAATTGTGCTTTACCTAACCCGAGATTCAATGTTCAGAAGGCCAGAAGAAATACAGAAATATTTGCGGGCTGTTACTTGCCTACTTACGGGGATTAGCATCGGTATTGGAATAGATTGAATATTCGAAGAGGGGAACCCGACTGATTCTCTGTAAGAATGTCCCGCATAGCACAGCTAATAGTCTAGCCGAAATTGTGATTCTTGAATGCAGCAGCATTGAGATCCTGTATCTTTGAGATACAACTAACTAATCGATGAAAATTCTCGGTCTTGTGGTGATGAATAATAAACATGTAATCCAATCGGCTATCAATACATGAAGATTTGTAGAATTTCAAGGACTGAGGCTTGCACATGGCTTGAAGATGTTTAACTGGTACGATTGCAAGTTCTAGTATATATTGTAAGATTGACCAACTATCCGAATCATGGGACTCAAATACTAAAATGTTTCCATGCAAATTATTTACTCCATCTCTTGTTATTATGCCGATCCGATTGAGTATTAAGTCGCACATCTTCATGAAATCAAAAAAGGAACCGGAATTGGGTCATTTCTCGACGGATGGATAAAGTGGTGGTGATGAATCAACTTATTATATTTGCAAACGACCAAATTATAAACATGGTGAAGTTTTCCTTTCTGGAAACACCTTTGGCCCACCGCAATATTAACAGGTACTAACAACACACATCTCCCCTATTTTGCCTTTGAGACGATTTCCGAGGTAGTCCTCGGGATTTTCCGCCATTTCAGCATTAATGTGTGATGAGCGTTTCGTTCTTACAAAACTTCATATATATCCAAATCCCATCTCCAAATCCCAGAAGCAAAAGCCTAGCATTAATGCGAACCTCAAACACTTGCAACTTGCACCTTATTTCCCAAACTTAAAAAAAAATATCTCGGCCACTTTATCTATGCTTTGTGCCTCTAGTGCTCGCTTGTAGCATGGGAATCTCAAGTATGAGATTCGTGAAAAGCCATTCGCGCTGTTCATCCTTTCTGCTCCAGCGCTTGGACTCGCAGAATTAAATCTTTAATCACAGATTGATGCGTATTGTTGACTTGTTGTTGTGTGCGGAGTTTGTTTTGTAGCACGGATATCGTGCGTTCATGGGCGATGTTTTCGAGTTCTAAGCCCTGGACGCGCGACTCTAGTTGTTGTATTTTAGAAGAGGATCGAGCTTCGCTATGGCTGAAGTCTTCAACGATGAGTGAGGGGCTGGGTTGTGTGTCACTGGGACTATCTAATTCAAAATCTTGTCGAGCGTTAGGTGTGTTTTGTTCTGGCATGGAAGAATGTTGACGTTGGCCGTTTGTTCGAAGTTGCTGGGACATTTCACGGAGGATCGATGCATTCCACGTAGAGCCTGGATGTTGCGGTGCTGAATTTCTTGGAGCTGCTGGCCGTACTGGAGCCACAGGCCTGGAATATGATTTCCGAAACCTGTGCGGGGTTGCCTTTCTAGCAGCTTCAAGAGCTTCTCGTCTCTTTTTCACCTCATCTGTGAGACTTGCTTCGCCTCCTAATTCAGCAATCCTTTTCTCTACTCTATCTGCATGTATGGTCGACTTTGCATGCCACTCCATGTTTGAAACATCACAATTTTGATAATGAACCTTGTACAGTCGACCTTTGCAGTCGTGACATTTGATCTGAAGTAGATCATTTTCGTAAACAAGTTCGAACTGATCATCGGGATATATTTCACTCAATTCTTGAAGACCTTGAGTTAGCCAAGGAAGATTGGCAACCTGACAACGTTAGGGGATTCATCAATAGCACTAGTATAACTTACCTCATGTTCAAGCTTTTCAGCGTTTGGCTGAGCCTCTTCCAAACCACTAACCTCGGAGCTTTGTGGCCCGGATTCTACATGATTTCTACCAGCTGGTGAAACCATAGTCAATGATTGCGAGTTGACGTGGCGTCCTTGTTCACTATTTGATTGCTCCAAGGCACTCTGACCGCCATTAGCACCGGATGTACGGCTCCTTTTGTTACCTTGAACTTCTGTAGAAGAGCGAAGAATGTTTGTATTGGTGGGGGTGAAAAAGCGTGACGCATTTGGTTCAAGCTCGCTCATGGAGACATATTCCCGACTTAGTATGCTATTGGGCGTCGCGAGGCTCGAATCATATATTACTTGATTGGGCCTGAATCCGCTCGAAATCAATACATCATCACATGACTCATCCAGTCTACAGCTCTCGGTTTCATAGGTAGGGTCTAGAACATAACTTTGCTCGATTGTTGCCGGTAAATTTCTTCCAGAGGGCGCAGTTTTTTGAGGTACTTTCACCAGCATATGAACCTGTGCTTTTAGAAATGGCTTGGCCTACGAGAACAAGATAATTATGCTCACCTCAATCATCTGATCCAAGACCCGTCTGACAACTTCTTCTTTCTGCGATTGAGAATGTGACAGAGCTTTGGGAGACCATCGGTGCCGAAGACGGTAACATGAGATGATGACTTGCGGGCACAAACCTTCTTTGGAGGCATTGGCTCGATGGAAACGTATAATACTTGCAATACATCTTGATACTCTACTATACAACGGAGAGTGAGTGTCAACGTTGGTAGCCATAGTTTCGACTCAGGAGACTTCCACAATGCGCAGTTCACTTCCTGTAAGGATAGTGAACATTCAACATCCAAGGGGTTTACTTATTCGCTTAAGTTGTAGATAGGAGAGAGTATGAGGCGATATCGGCTGGATAGAAATCGCTCATTTTTGGGACGCGTTTTGATTGCTGATCGGTACATGTGGAGAAAGCATTAGCGTAAACCAGCCACACACCACGTGATATAAGCATAGAACAATCGGTCACCGCTTTTCTACTACAAATATCATATTAGGAAGCATTCAGTTGATTTCGATTGAAAGTAGAAACTCCAGGATTTGCAACAATGGCTTGCCATGAGTGTAAAAGTTAGGAAGTGAATCACACACTTACACTTGTCGGCAACATTTTAGACATCGGAATGCCCAACTCCCATCAGTCAAACTGGGCCTAGTAAAAGTCACAATGACGAGTCAAGATATGCGGCATGGTATACTACGCGCTGCTATACACAATAAAAGATTACAAGGTCTCGAAAGCTTTTATAATGATGGTCCAAAATATCTCACAGAGGGTTTTTGGAATGATGGTGGTTTCTTCGTACTCCTCTCACATATGGCATATCCTTTGCGCTATATCATCACCATCTCCATCCATGGATACACTGCCGAATTGGCCATTGGATAACCCATATGCAACGCTCCAGGAAAGAAACTAACACTGTTAGCTAAATCGTTAACCGAATATACGGATAAGTCTCTAACTTACCGAGCTTCTTTTGGTGTTCCATGTTCAAACAGTAAGTGTGAATCCTCAATCGGCATCAGTCCGTCCAAAGTCCCCTATTAGATGCGCCGTCAGTCACGATATAATTTACACATTTGACAATATTACTCATACATTTATAAGCAAGAGTCTTGTCGAGGGTTTATCAATTATTCCGGTTTCCAGGAGTGAGAACTTCTTCTGGACATTGTTCCGGAATTCTTCTACAGAAGTATAACCGTGCTTCAATGCCATAGCTGGACCAAGTCTAGGAAATGTCAGCATCCGATTTTCGGAAATTAGATGAATAAAAAACTCACTGGAAAGGGTACTCATGTCCTTCAGCCTTCTCAAGCCAATCTTTACCAAAAAAGTAATGAACTCCAGCTCCTTGTGCAACTACTCCTCTCAATCGATCTTGATGTGTATGAGCTAGTCTTACAGCATAATATCCACCAGCACTCAGGCCCCAGACAATCACGTGGCTCATCTCGAACCTATCTCCTGATTTCATCCAGTCCAGAATGCTTGTCCACAATCTATCAGGAGCTGAAGGATCACTTGGATCGGAAGGACAATCGGCAGTTCCCGGGATCTCTGCAATCACACATGCCCATCCACGGCTGATGAACTCATCGCTTCGAACTGTATTATCCGGTCGATATCCATCAAGTCCAGTCAAAAGAAGCACCACAGGGACCTTCACATATTTAGCTATGGAAGGATATCTCACATACAGTGGTATCTCGAGTTGATCTTGTTCCTTCGCACATGCATGCTCAACCAAAACCTCTTCGAATGGACACTCCCATTTCGTTGCGGCTTTCATGTAAACTGCCTTTTGGGCATCCCATGCTTTCCATTTAACTTGGGAACTTATTTTCGGGAATTTGCCGATGTATGGAAATCGTGCAATTCGATAAACACAAGCAGCTCGAAGATAGAGCTTAGAGGCTAAGGTATGATGGCCAGAAGCTACGGCGTCATCTCCTTGTGAGGTGAGGTTCTCGGCAGTTGGAAAGAAGGCTTCAGTGTACGCATCACCATACCCATCGTTTATATTGTTCTAAAGATTTGTCAATTACCGAAGGAGGGTAATCCGAACAACTCACAGCAATTAGATGATTGAATATAGGTTCGAAATCTTCGAATTTTCCATCGTGGAAAGGATATACACTTTTCGTGCACTATTAAATATGAGTATCATGGTCGAATTCATACCAGCCCCGGGAAGCACGCACTGGAAATTTCCATTTCGTCTCCCACAATGCCTTCACGCCCTCGTGATGAGGAAACTTCGCCTCGAATTTATCACCTAATGTCCACGTTCTCCCATTGCCAAGTTCCGTAGTTTGAGATGACATCTTTATCGACTTTCGAACGGCTTGGTGTTGTTTGCCAACAGTTTCGAATTCACTGTATGGAGCTCAATGGAGTAAGAAATCTATCTATTTTTTGAATCGATCAGTCAATAATAGATTCAAATCGTCAGCCAATAAATACCAAGAGAGGTCCGGGATGGTCACAGCAGGTTGATCTTCATATGTCCGTGGGGAAGTCCGTGACCTTGGGATCCATGTTAGCCTCCCGAGTCAAATGCTAATTTCTTTACCTCGAATCAATGGATATGATTGGTGTTTACAGTTCCAAAGAACATTTTGGAATTCCGAATGATATTAACAATCAGGGTGAACGAGATGCTGACGAAAGTACAGCTAGGATCGCAAGTGAGAATGAGAATTGTCACGTGAAAATGCCATCGTCAAGTACCGAGGTTCTAGCTTTGAACTAAATCCAAGGTGTTGAATTTTCTCTCAAAAGACGTTAAAACTCGAAGGTCCCTCAAAACCTTTCGTCTGTTGTCTTGTTGTTCAATTGGAATCAGTACTTAAGTTCAAATGTATCGATGATACCCACGATATCTTACGCCTTTCTTTGCAGTCCCGGTCCACAATTCATCCCCCGAATGCTCCTTCTCAGTTGCAAAATCGAGCACATACTGTACATAAGCGGCATAAACCTCATTTTGTCTCGACTGACACACATAATTCTAGAGGAAAGTATAGATGCTTGGTAAGTAGCCACCGGTCAAGACAAACTCGTCAACCAATTTTAGAGTTGCGTATTAAATCTCAGGAGCAGACTCGGCCAGGTATGTAACCGCGCCGTCCGGTAGCCAGCATGCAGTCGTACCATCTTCACCAAGACGAGCCCGAGTTCCGACCATTCGTGGCACCCCGGATGAACCTAATTCCTGCCGTGATAGACGACCGTTGGCTTTCAATGACCCTGACGATGACACAAGCCATTTAAGCCAAGAAGAAACAACTGAAAGCTTCAAGCGAGGGATGAAGAAACTGGAGCTGGAGCGTTTTTGCACCAAAGCGGTTGTGGAAGAATTGCAGGCAGAGGTATAGGAGCTGCAAAGGAACACTGACTCACAAGATGATCTGCTTCTAGTGGTTGCGAAGAACTTTAGTGACTACTATCAGAGAAAGATCGATCCCTTGAAAACAGAAACGGCAATGCTGATGCGATGCTTTTATAATGGCCACATGTCTGTGCAGGTGGGCTAAAACGCATGGTGGCTGTGGTAAGGTATCGTATTTGGACGGAGCTTTTATCATTTGAGAACAGATCAATCGTGCCAGAGGGAAATATCATTATATATGTGATTACTCTTAGCTCAAAGCTATTCATTTCTATATGAAAATCTTTCGTCGCCGTATTCATTAACATCGACTCACCCAAATAGTCCTCTAATGGCCGGGTGACCAAAACAACGGATGGTGATCCCATCATCCTATGCGTACACCCGCACTATTTATTCATTACCAAAAATAAAACAATCTGAAGACGCTCCAAGAAATACCACATTTATTTTTGGACGTGCACTATACTACCTATCGTCTCTCAAGCCATGGCATCAAAAGGTCCTCTCATCATCTCATCATAAGCCTTTTGAAAAGTATCTACATTCTTCCAAACCTGTCTCAAATACTCATTTCTCTCCTCCATCTTTTCCGGCGCCACAACTCTTCGTTCCCCTTGTGCTCGAGCAGCTGCTACTAACAAGGCTGTCTTGGGTTGTCTTATACCTGCGAATTCGGCGAAGATTCTAGTTAGGTCTTCTGTTGAAAGATCGGCACCGGCGTCAGGAAGAAGTCGTTGGAGGTGATAGCAATCCTCCCTGGAAAGATGTTAATAATTTGATGAATGTGTTGGTGCAATAGTATGAACATAAGATCTTACATAGCTTGATTAGCACCCTGTCCCAAATGTGGACTTGTAGGATGTGCAGCATCACCAATAAGGATACATCTCCCATCATACCATTGCTCAGCACTCAAGCCTGGTCTATCGTAGATTCCATACTTAAGTAATCTTCCGGCACCACTAATCACTTCTGGTATTGGCGAAGCCCAATCTTTGAATTGTTCTTGGAGATTCGCTTTTTCAGTGGCAAGCTCCTCCGGTGTTGCTAGACGCCAAGTCTCCCTTTGCTCCTCGCTTTGTCGCTGCGTGATTGCCCATGATGAATGCCTTGGGGAGACTGGATAATGAATGAAATGAGCAGCGGGGCCGAAAACATTCAACAATGTGTTCTGGAGAGATTTTGGCGTGGGTGAAAATCCTACTGTCTAAACAAGTTAGCATTGTTGGTTGATGGTGGAGGCTGGGTCAATACCTGTATCAATCCCGTATACGTAGCTTCAGGCTCATTGTAACCTTTGCGTCTAAGCAAGATATCTCTCGAGGCAGCTTTAATACCATCACAACCAATTAGAAACGAGCCTTCGATTCTCTGACCAGCTTCTGATACTGCCACCACACCCTCCTCACTTTCTTCAATACCGGCCAATTTCCAGCCTAGATGGAACTCAATACCCGCATCCAGGACGGCTTTTTCAAGAGCTAAATTGAATGTGGTTCTTTTGGTTCCACAAGCAGGTTGACCAAATGTTTCCTTGAGCAACTTGAGCGAATCTCCACCTCCAAGAACTTCACCAGTATGTGTCTTATCCCAGTACTGTTCCCCCCATGGCGCATTATCTGTCACTGATGTGGCAAGACCGGCCAGATTAAGTACTTTTAGACTATCGCGCGTGATCAGCCACTTCAATTCGAGTCAACAGTTGTTATGATTACCATACCCATTTGGCTGTAGGAATAGCGATCCCCCGGCATCGCCCAATACTCTAACTTTTTCCACGATAACTGGAGAGTATCCTTTTTTCTGGAGTAGAATTGCAATCACCGGACCTGCAATACCGCAGCCAATGATGATGACTCTTTGAGAATTTGCTTGAGACATTATTGATAGATAGGTATTAAAAATAATGGAAGAATGTTGAAAGGATTGTTATTTTAAAAGGAAACTGCAAGGAGATATTTAATACCGGTATACTTCTTTGTCTTTACGATTCTTCCCTCTCCATTCGGGATTTCCATGTCGAGATCGGAATGTCCATGGAGTAATTGCCCGATGACTGTACCGGAGACATAGAGGCTGACAGCGGGGTAATTGCGCAATTAGTACCTTTGAATGTTCATAAAAGTATTTCTCGTGCATCAGGACATCGATGAGACTTCCTATACAAAAAATTAAATTGGAGACCAAGTCTTGGCTGCTGCGGAAGAACCATTAGCAGCACCCTTTACTCCTTAATCATATATGGGGTAGATCCACCCATCCAACTCCATACTCAAAACTTCAGACCAGAACATAAAGTAAGAAATCCAAAATATCAAAAAGACACAGAAATATCCGAGACAAGTAAAATCTATGTATGGCATGGTAACAAGATACAAAAATGGCAAAAGAAATCGACGTCGGCATGATTCGAACATGCGCCCCCGAAAGGAATTGATTTCTAGTCAATCACGTTAACCACTCCGTCACGACGCCTTTGTGAGTTTGTTGAAGATTGAGTCTTTTTTTGGTACTCTATTCTGTTCAAATCAATGCTCTGAAGAGAAAATAACGAACAATCTGTGCCCACGACAACCTGAATAAATGGTAATAACCATATCAATTTATAAAGTAAAGATCTTTTGATCGCAAGTTATCTCAAGGTTCAACATTACTAATAATATTGGAGTCGAAATCATCATCGACGAATTTCTATTCATTCTATTGACATGTGTGATATCTCCCCAGTTTATCTTTTAGCCCCTTCATCTCATCGCCTAATCTATTCGCATCGCATCCTCTACTACCATATTATCTTCCCACTTCCCTTCTCAAATATACAAAAATTCCTCATAATCTCCATCCCAATACCAAAATATCATTCCGGGGTATCATTTACATCCCACCTAACGCCCAACCCAAACCCCCAAAAGATCCTACATCTTCGGTGCCACAGTCAAAACCACCCAAGCAACTCTCCCCTCTTCATCTTTACAAGGCGTGAAATGACAAACATATTTTTCCTCCGCTCTCTTCCATCCCCTCTCTCCATCAATTGCCGCACCTCCGAAAATTCCCTGTGATTTCTTGATTTCTTCAATTCCAGTTAAAAGACTCGTTTCGACTGATACTGCTCTTCCGGCTTTCATACCTTCCTTCACTACGTTTTTGAATGTTCGGGGCACGGATGATGGGGAGTGTTCAATGAGGATTTTGAAAATATCTTTATCGACTATAGGAGCTACTTCGCCATTGGGGAGGTTGAGACCAAGCATGTCGGTTATACCTGGGGAGTAGTATTTGACGATGAGATTTTGTGATTGGGATTGGTAAGATAGGACGAGATACTGTTTTTGATATTAGCGAATGTTAGGCAGACTTTGAGACATTAAACCAACTTTTGAATAAGCTGTGTAGAATTCTTCGACTTGTGTCTTGAATTGTAATTTCCCAATCCTATCTATTAATTCGCCCTCCATTCCAGCTTCATCCCGGATTGTCACCGCCTTAGCATTGTACCTTTTAAAGCTTTTAAAGAAGGAACTTTTTCCATGTATACTCTCAGTGTTGGATTCCTTACTTCGAACACTAGGTGATTTCCCACTTCCCTCTTTCACACTCTCAGTATCTTCATCGTTTAAACTCAAAATCCGAAGAACATCGGTGCGACTGTGAATCGTCGTACTACAGTTTATTTGTCCACCGAGAAAAAACTTGACATCTCCATTGCCGTCGATTAAGGGAGACACGTAAAGAAGATTCCAAAATGGATCACCGTTTTTGCGATAATTAAGAAGTAATTCAACAGTTTCTTCACAATTTTGAATGGAAGTTCGTAACCGTTTTGTTGCCTGACGATCAGTATAAGACCCTTGCAGGAAACGGCAGTTTCGAGGAATGATGTCTGTTCTAGAATATCCCGTGACAGAGACGAAGCCATCTGAGGCAAATACAATTGGATTATCTGCCCGTCTTCATTCTGTCAGCTTAGAATCTAGAGGGACAGTAACTTTTGGATGGAACATACTTTGGATCAGTCAAGCAAAAACAGTCACCTAGACCTGGATATCTTTCTCTATCGTTTGCCAATGCCATAGTGGCGGAAGCAGTAATCTGATGTTTTACGAAACGTGGATACAAGTCGCTAGCTAGTAGATTTTCAATCTGCTCCTGTGATTCATTGAAAATATCTTGGAGGCCGGGAAGAACATTATAAGTCGCGTTCTTAATATCATGCGATAATTTCCGAGCATGAGAACTGGAAATATTGATTTGCTTTGGTGCCTCGGATGAGATGAAAGTCGAGTGTATGGTGGAAAGAAGACGAGTTGCCTCATCTATCAATCGATTGTATTCATCAATCTAGTTTAGTATTTTTAGCACTTGTATGTCTACAATGACAAGCCATTTAGCATACCTTTTGCAAAAGTTCGAGATTCTCCGAACAAGAACGACCCTGACAAAATTTCAAGAATCGATGGGCGGTCGTCGGATTGTGAAGCACAATATAAAAAACTTCAGAGCTAAAGAAATCCGCAAAATTTCCTGCACCACTCAAACCTACACCATTCCTGCTGCTTAAACTACCTCTGTCACTAGGACTCGTTCGCATCGAGCCTCTTGTGCTACTTTCAGTACCTCTAGAGTTTGTAACGCGACGTGGGCTTTCGGGTGTGGATTTGGTGGAATTGGGGCTGATCGGATCTCGTTGTGAGCTGGGAGTTTCGGATCTTTCTATTACGGTGGATAAATGAGGTAGAGGAGCCGTTTTGTTGTAGGAATTTTCATCGCGGAGAGTGTTCGAAGGCGTCGCATCCCTGTTCTGGTAGTAGTGGTCAATTGAGTCCGTCATTTTTTCTGTCAATTCGAGATGAATTATTTGGCGCTACAGAAAACCGACAAACACGCGAAGAAGGCTCAGAACGCATAGAAAAATGCAAAAACCATATCGAAGCACGAACTGGCGCTTCCCTAAAGTAAAGTAGGAAATATTGAACTTGCGGGGCCGTCCTAAGCTTGGCTCTAGATTCTCGATAACTACCAGATCCGGCAGTATGAGCCGATCAATGCCCCGAGATTTGTCCCTTGGCCGCCCGTAAATGATAGATCTTGGTGCAGGGGATGGAAAATCTCTTGAACTTCAGACCCGCTTTCACACTGAGAGGACTCCTCTCAGAGGAGTAAAGGCCGATCTGACCCAGATGTGATTGGGGATGGGTTGACCCAGCGACTCTTTGTAAAGGCGAAGATCAAGAGCAGTTGAGGTCATAATGTCCCCGATTGATGTACAGATGCGGCACAAGCTTTTCGCAACAGTCAACCACGTAATGATCAGACGAAAGAGAGAGCATATCACCGTAGGTTACCAACCCAGAATCGAAACTTGGGCCGTGAACTTGAACGCATTGCGTTCGTTCTAATATTACTTTGGAACAGAGATCTGTATCGGAAAGAAAGCGGATTAGAGGGAATTAATTGATTTACAACTCCATCTTCGATAGCCCGAGGTACAGGGAAGTCGCCATCAAAAAAATTAAAAACTGGTACCTGAATTAATCTTGCATCCCGAGTTTGGGCTGTGATTGGATACACATCCAGATATATGCATGTGATAGTTGCGGCGGTACCCACTATAAATATTCGGGGACAAGCGAGAATAATGAAGGAGATTTGGACTTGAAGGATGAACAAACCCGATTGGCAACAACTTGTTGGCAACAAAGGGAAGTGGATTATCGAGACGAAGAATCTATTTCAAATAGAATTAATTCGGAAGGAAGATTCATAATCTATCTATCATTCCAAAAGGAGAAAGACAATTTCTTTTTTCCTAAAAAGCAATAATACTTCTCGGGTAGTAAGTATCTAGACGGATACAACAAACCTGATCTAACACAATGAAAGCTCTATTTGGCCAAAACAAAAAGAAGCAAAAGATTTGAAAAATACTCTCTGACGGGGAATCGAACCCCGGTCTCCCGCGGTATTGCCGGATGAATGACAAGCGGAAATCATGACCACTAGACCATCAAAGATGTTGTTGTTAATGATATGTTGAAGGCAATCTCGCAAATTCAAAATATAATCAGTCTTTAAATCATACAAATTAGTGTCCCGAATGCCCATGACAGAAAGAGCACAGATCATATACCTACCTCATTTCCGACTCCGCAGTCTTGATGACATAAAATTCACTCGTGCAAAATAATCCTGGATTTTTCCTTTACAAATTTCCTCACAAGGCATGTGTACCGAGAATCCAGGTTTATCCTATTCGACTATGTTTGCGAGAGAAATATTATCAAGAATCATCGAGTCACAGAATGGACCGTGCGCCACCATAATTTCTTGTTATCGGGGGTGTAACTCACATTGTTTGTTCATGATATTTCTCAAAATCGTAAGTATCTATTCGTTTCAAGGTCATCGCAGGCGTGAATCAGGAGACGGTACAATGCATATTTACATGAAATGAAAGCCGTTTCTTTTCCATCCATACGCTATAGCTACATTGGATCTAAAGCATGTTTGATATAGAGATAGATGGTTGTGTCTTTCTCTCCAATTCAAACATTTAATCCCCTCATAACTCTACTTCTCTTATTCTGCAAATGAGCAGAAACAGTGGTTGATGCACTGGAAGAAGCACATCCATATGCACCGCACTTCTGGTAAAGAGTAATGGCAGCATTGCCACCGCATTTCTCGGCACTGTTTCCGGCGCAAGGCATAATACAGTCACCTAGCATACCGGTAATGGGTGCTCGATCTGCAGGTAGGGTGTTATCGCAATAGCACTGACTTCCAAATTCCATGCCTGCATATGTATGTCCCTTGGATGTACAGAAATCCACACAAGTTTCAATGGTCATGGAATTGTTGCCTTCCCAATCAGCATTTAATGTTCGGTTCCCCGCCTTGTCGGTTCCGCATCCAAGATAAGTCCAGCCTCTGGAGGTGCTTAGATCGACGATGCCAATCGGCAGTGTAGCGACGTTAGAGGCGGCAGGGTTAAAGCGGGAAGGCGGAGTCTGAAGTGACTTTGCTAAAGCTGCATCTTGGGGACAGGCGGGTGGTATATACTCTGCTGGGCCTGAAGAAGGTGCGTTGCAACCAGGAAGCGCGTGAAGAACACCGCTTACGGGCTCGTTGATCAGAGGCGCAAGTTTGCATTCTTGGGTATCGGATTGTTCGTAAAAGGTGAATGTCTCGCTGGGGCAATCTAGTTGGCCATCTAGGCAGTTATTGATTCCTTTGGTGAGTGTTGGGATATCCCAGCCATTGACCTTGGGCTATGTTAGCTTGACGAGATATTATTTGAGGTAGAACATTGAATAGCTTACAAAATCGCCATGGAATCCGTAACCGGTAGTATCACCATTGGCAAGAACAAAGGGCTGAGAATGACCATACCAATCATTCGCGAAAAGATCGGTACGGTATGTAACTTCGAAGAATAAAGTCATCATATGATGAGGATGTGAAGCTGGACAACGACCACCGTCAAAGTTGCCATCCACGGGATACGACATATGCGATTTGTAATCCTTGGCAGTTACATTGACTCCATCCCAACAGGAAGGCATTGTAACTTGAAGTCGAAGGCCATCTGGACAGTTGATATTTGGGAATCCGTTTGTTTGAAGATCTGTTCCAGTACATCTGAAACTAACAGCTCGGTCTGCAAAAGAAGAGTCGTTGTAACTTCGTCGATTTGTATCTCCGGCAATCATGCGAAAATTCTCTGGGAATGGAACGAGCAGGTCATTGTCTGGACCTGGACGTTGACTGAAGAACATGTTAGTTAACAAACAATCTAACAGTTTTTCCAAATTTCAGAGAGCCCAAACTCACAGATAATAAATCGCCATCCCACCAAGATTTCCATACCCATCATCTCCATTAATAGGCACAGAAATGAAACTACCATTCTGAGCCTTGTAAAAAAGCTTCGGAGTCCAATAGTTTGACAAATCTTCCTTCACATTGCATGTACCACATTTCGCAGCACGAGCATCGGCATATGTCATACTGGCGCTGAATCCACTTCCGCCAGCGATAGCATGGACATGAGATGCAGGGAGGATTCCAGGACTGACTACTGGATCGACACGCTCGTCAACTAGGCGACTGTAGCATTGGATGACGAATGTGGTGCTTGCTGGCGGAATGAAGGATCCTAGCATGGCGAGACAGAGTGCTTTGGTTGATTTGAACAACATTGTGATCGTTTTAGGGCTGAGTGCGTGCTGTGGTTAAGAAATGGAGTAACGGTTGTGAATTCGCGCGCTGGCTGATCGAAGTTGAAGTCAAGGGAGTGTATCGTATGTTGAAAGAGAGTGTAGTTGAATTGAATGAATGTACGATCAGATGTCCAACCCGATCCAAGTAAAAGTGAAATGAAGAGAAAGTGAGGATGAAGGAACAAAAGAGCGACGACTTTACTTGTCTCCGTAGAAGAGAGAAAGACAAGAAAGATAGGAAACAAATTGAGGGGGAGAATGACAGAATTATATGAACCTTTCGCGAGAATCCATCCCTAAATTCTGATATCTAATCTACCAGGAGAATCCCATTAGTATTGTAGCACAAGGACCAACAGACATCATGTTCATTTCCAGTTAATAATATGAATAACTGTTGGTTCCCAATAACGGTAAATGTTAGCTTATGATAGGAAGAATCAGAGTATGAGGCGAGAATTTTAAATGAGAGGATCGCGATTCCTTTCCGAAAGTTATCGCATGTATAAGAAGATGAGAGAGAGATGGGACGGTCACCGCTTACCCAGACACTGAAATCGCTTGTGCTGGGCCATAAGGCTGTACCTTTGATGTGCTTTTTATATTAATTACACATTGGGTCACACTGCCGCTGGTACAACCTCTTGGCGATGATGCGAAACAACATGGCGGAAGTGATTGGTTGGGAGTTTGAGGGCTGTTCTAGACGCCGCGAGAAGTTGTACATTTAAGTCTGGGAAATTTGCAAACCGTGTGAGGGTTGTGCAGAGACGAAAATGCTAGAAGTCATAGAACTTGTCATGGGCAGCAGAAAATCAATGTTCCTAAAGCTTATCAGGAGTTCGTAGCTCATTTTAGTCTGGGGTCAATCGGGATATGGATGTAGGATGAGGGATTTTAAGGGGTTAACAACAATGAAAATATCGCGTCACGAGCGTGTCGATACCACTTGTCAGCCAGATGATGAAAAGAGACGCTTTTTGCTGATATCTTCCGGCTTCTTTATTAAACATTACTGTAAGATATATTCGTGCTGCTAATGCCTAGTATACGACTCAATGGCAGTCCCCCTCTCCGAATGTATCAAAATTCCCCGTGATAAGGGATATTCTCGTCGAAGCTATCACAATCGCCAGCAAAGCAACCGTCACCACGACTAACCACAGAGGGGTTCCCGATCTGAGATATCTCCAGACCACCTTCAAATGATTGTTGTCTTTCTTATCCAAACAAATGCTCCTTCCTAATACCAAACATCCCCTCCCTCCCGGCTTACTGTCACATTCTTGATGCTCTCTCCTTCTCTTCATCAACAACCTATGGATATCATTAATATTCACATCTTGATGAAGGTTAGGTAAGTCTCACGCGACACTCCCGCGACAAAATCTAAGATCGCTCCCTAGTTCACATTTACTATCACTTGGACAATCCAAATGTAGCCGCCGTCTCTGAATCAGCCACTCTATCTTCAAGTGTAATCCGGTATATACAAAAGAATAGAAATATCGATTGGAGTGCTTTAAGGAAAGAGCATCTGGATATATGAGATGAGAAGTTATCAATAAATGGATTTCTTGTGGTAGATCTAAAAGATTGAGTTTGGGAGTACGATGCTCCGCATCAGGTATGGAAAGAGTATGGTGTTTCTTCATCTTGTTGGTTATACTATGTAACCGGGGTCTGTCCTAGAGATAAATATGTGATTTGATAAATCCACGAGGGGGAAGGGGTATTGATATATAATTCGGGGTGACTGTATTATACCAAGAGCAATTCCAAGTGAATGAGTGGATCGGAGAGACACTCTCGTGTTGAACACGATGATTTGAAAAGTGGTGTTTTCGACTAGGCTGCAGCTTTTGGGGGAATGTGATTCGCCATGACAAAGAATGAGAATATATTGAAGTGACGAATCGATGAGTATATGTTTCGTAGTCGTCGTGTTATGAACGGTAACGTTTTCCGGAGAGAAATACTTGACTCACTAGAGTCAGAACTCAGGTTGGCATGCTTCACTTCATGAGACAGTGAGTGCTAAAAGAGGTAAGGTTACTCTCACAAAGTCGCTACTGTAGCAATGGTGAACAATGACTATGAGATCTGATTGATTGTATGCACCGATTATCAGGGGTTCCCCAAACTTATGAAAAATGTTGTTGAATAAAATCATATCAACCAATTGCGGATTGCTCCAAGAATCGCCACGTGACTACGTGATTCGCGTCTGTCGAGTGCCAACAGAGTGGCAAGTAAGCGTCATGGATTTGTACGAGAACTACCAAAAACACTAATGCATCGAATCAGATTCACGTATCGGCATGGCTAGTCCAGCCGTAGACGAGGCAGATCATCCTCAAAACGCCGAGGATAGTGATTATGGCTCGGATTTCTCATCAGAAGAAGTTGAGATAGTAGAGAAATTGCTATCGCCGTTCCATCCACTCAACGAAGCAACTGAGATCGAAGACAATCCGATTGTGAACGAAATCGAGTATCATGATTCAGAACGCACTCTCCGCCTCCCTCGAGTTTTTGGAAAAGAGCAGATTTCGCCTCTGCTCCAGGCCATTCGTGCTGCGGAGAGGCTTGCTGAACAGATTAATACTTCAGTCGCGAGACGCGAGTACTATCCTGACTGTGAGCATATATTCTATCGGCCATTGTTAGATTTCTGACTTACGCGGTAGCCCTTAGTGAGTAATGGAATGGCTGAAATCGTGCCAGCTGCACCCGAAGCGATATTCACGAATGAAGTCGAAGCAAAGACTGCTAAATCTGCGGGACTTGTACCTCGCGACACACGATCGCCCCTCGAACGATTTCGCACCGCGCCGAGGAAACCACTTTCGGTGACAGATCTAGTATCGCCAGCATGGTGCGAGCTTCAATACTGGTATACGCTGACGAAGCATGGAAGAAAGAAACGAACACCAGCTATGAAGCAAGGTAGTGCTGTACACAAAGTTTTAGAAGATCAGGTACATCGGACTGTTCAGATCGCTATCCAAACGAGGGAAGATGCCTGGGGCCTACAGATATGGAATGTGATACAAGGGTTACGAACATTACGAGAAACGGGACAAACGAGGGAATTGGAAATATGGGGTACTATTGATGGATTGGTTGTTAATGGCGTTATTGATGAATTGAGCTACATCTGTCCGGATACTGAACTGGAGGAATCTTTGCAGAAAAAAGCCGAGAGGGAGAGGAAATCGCCACCTTCAGATCAGGCTTCTAAATCGGATTTCTTTGAAGCACCGGGAGCTATTGCAGATGTGACACGGGCAAAAAGGCGGGCTCGATCTAACAAATTATACATCTGCGATGTTAAAACCAGAGGTGTTCGCACGCTGCCAAACAGCGCAGCCTTTCGTCCTACACAGATGCAGCTTATGCTATATCATCACCTCCTATCCGCTCTTGCCACAAACACGGTCGATTTTTCTGCCTTGGCCACTCGCTACAGGTTGGATACAGCCAAAACATTCTCAGATGCATTTATTGCTCAAGTGGGTAGCATGAACGATGATTATGAGGAGGTATACGAAGACGCTCTTGAGGAACAAGATGATTCAGCGCCAGATTCTAGTCAAGATTCTATGAGTGTTCTCCTTGCCCACAATAATCTCAAAGCTCTTTGGGCACTCATGATATCTGAATTCCAAATCACTCTCCCCGATGGTGCTGGATCATTGGGAGGAGTGCTAAAAACAGAATATCGATCGCGAGATAGTGGAGAAATAGTTGGAATCAAGACCATACCTATGGATAAACAAAAATTGAATTCATACCTAGAGGAAGAGCTACGTTGGTGGAAAGGCGAGAGAGAAGCGAAGGGAGTCATAGTAGAAGAAGCATTTAAATGCAGGACCTGTGATTTTGCGGAAGAGTGTGAATGGAGGTTACACAAGGTGGAGGAAGCAACTGAAAAGGCTCGGTTGATGAAGAGGAGGAAGAGAAGTGTTGTGTAGTTGCGTTCATGAATTTGCATTATATCTGCGTGTCATTTTCTGTGGTTATGTTTGGATTGAAATCATGACCTTATGCATGACCATTTATTATGATGCTGGATCTTGTATGACCCTTCTTAGTGCATAAATTATTTATTCATCAGTTAATGCCCCGTGAATCCAGCTAAGCCATCAATATTCCTTTAATGATGAGATGTAATTGAACCTATCTTGCTGGCTGCTCGATTTAATTACGCAGCTAGGCTGTATACTGAGTCATCTAATCGCTTCCGAAAATATCAAGTCATGGGATATGTACAACCATGAATGCAACCACGACATTACCCAAAGTTGCGGAAACCGGAAGGCTTTTTTGGGTCACTTGTCGTTATCATCAAATAGCTATATAAATGCCAACGTTCAAACAATTTCTCTTTTAATTCCTCTCCTTACCTCCTTTTCACCTCGTCCTCACCGACACCAAATAATTCACCATGTCCTCTTCCCCTGACCTTCCGGCCCACAAACCCACCGTCACTAGCACAGCTCTCCACACTATGGGCGCCTCGCTAATCCCCTACCTCGACATGAAAGTGCACCACCTGGTTCCCTCACGACGCTGGAAAGAAATCGAGGTTACAGGCCACCACACGCGCAGCCCGCCCGCCATCATCTACAACAAGGAAAAAAATGACAAATTATTTAATGTGCAACGACCCACCGCCACGATTTTAGCGGCTGATAAACTACGCATCAATTGTTTTCCGGGGAGAGATTACGTGAAGCATTATGCTAATATTGTCGCGACGCATTTGGCGATTGAGGGCAGAGATCCGGAGATTGTGAAGGTTGTACTTCCGGGGGAGGAGGAGGGGTATGAGCTGTTTCTCAAGTCGAACTTAAGGGGTCTGGAGGCTGAGAAGCCAAATTTGGTGATTGTGGGGTCAATACCTGGGGATATCTTGCCATCGGGTGTGCCCTGGAGCGGAGGCGAAAATACAGAAGAGTTATTTTCGTGGCAGACCAGTACTCGACCCAATGGATTCAAAGCCACGATTCTGAAATGTCGGGTTAGTTTCTGGGGGGATTTGGCGGGGCAATTGGTGAGATGCTTGAAGGAAATCTGTGGTGCTGCTTTACAGTGTGTGATCTACGTTGGGAAATTGGGCACGCTAGCCGGAGAACACGAGCCGAATTTGACGTTGGCGACGGGGGCGACTAGTTTTGTTCAGGGGGAGTTCATCGAGTGGGAAAATCCAATCAGCGAGAGGATACTGGGGAAGGTGCAGACAGGCGTGCATTATACGTCGGCTTCGGTGCTGGATGAGGATCAGGTGTGGTTTGAGAAGTTGAGGGAGAAGTTTTCTTGGGTCGATCCTGAGATTGGTCATATGGCTTTTGTGGCGAGGGAAATGGAAATCAAATTTGGATATCTTCATATTGTGTCGAATAATTTGGCGCGGAGGTTTGAGTATGATTTGGGGAATGAGAGGGAGGTTATGGTGCTCAGAAATAGAGTGCTGATGAATGAGTGGATTGAGAGGATTTTAAAGGATTTTATCGAAGATTTGGATGGACAATTGGCGAATGGGGTGTAGGAATGATTGGTAGACCTGGATAATTTGCTGAAACTTAGACTAAAGGCTGTTGTATTTCCTTCACTATAGACCTCAAGAGTGCCAAAACTTAAATATGGTAAATACACGAGCCGTAAATAAATCACTGTAAGCCAAAAACGTGATTTCGTCTCCAACTTTACACATTTAGCTCACCAAGGATGTCTTCTCCCGTCCCATGTCCAAAATGTCGCTGCCCCTACCTCTTCTGATATACCCGCCGCCCAAGCAGTCGATTTCCCACCCTCATCAATTCCACCTCTTCCCTTCTCCCCTATCACCTTCAAACATCCTCTTACACTCTCATCAACTCCTATCACCCCCTTGACTTCCCAAGGCAGCTCTACATCCTTCGCCATATCTGTGTTCACTTCACCTGGATGAAGGGCTAATATGATAGGAGCCTCGGAACCTTTTTCTCTTTGCAGCTCGGCGGCTAGGTGCTATATTTATGAATGTGAGGAAGAAAGACCAGTGGCATTTGTGTGTATAGTAGCGAAAAGAGGAGTATCATGAGGCAGAAGAGTAACTTACACGTAATCCCATGTTCAGCGCAGCTTTAGAGGCAGCATATGCCGCGAAACCATCTTCGAATGAACGGAAGTTTACAGCGGAGCCGGAATCAGAGGATATGAATACAATGTTAGAGATTCGAGATTGAGGTATGGAGAGAAGATGTTTGGCGGCAAGAAGTGGACCGATGGTATTGGTCTGAAAGTGGCGATTGTAGGACTGAGAGGATCTGACGAAGTGAAAGGAGTGACTGTTAGTATCATATACTTGCCGATTTGATAAATAATTGGGGGAAAAGCCATAAATCATTCGCCAAACACTCATTTGCCGAGTTGCGAGGTCGTTTGTATGAAATGGCTGGATTGGTAACTAAAATATCGTGGAGCACATTGTGTAGAACTTCCCAATCACATTGTGCACGCAACGAAAATCTCAAACGTAGAGCAGATAATCCATCCTAGCAATAACATAACTTACCCTCCAAGCACTCTATTCGGCCATTCCAAGACCCCGGAATTAATCATCACAGCTTCAACAGGACTCTCCAATAACAACCCCGGTATAGCGAGACAAAGACTTTCGATAGTCTGTTCATCCGTAACATCACATTTCACTGTCCATAATCTAGGCGGCGCGTGGAATTGCTTATCCAGTTCATACAAAGTTTGCGGTGGTTCAGTGGATCGATGAGTGGCGATGACGATGTTGGTGGGTGATGCTAGGAGCAACTGCCGTGTGAATTCGAGACCAATGCCTCGACTGGCGCCTATAATCACATAGTACTTTGACTTTGAAGGAGAAGCCATGGTAGAATTACAAGGTAGGAAATGAAGTCCGGTGATGTGTCTAGATGGGGGATGCAAATGTTTTCACATGATGATATAGTGCCGCTTTAATCTGCATGAGGAAAACCCATTGATGTTAAGTTGACATGGGCCTAGAGGTCATGTGTAACAAATATATAAAAAGTAGAAGGTCTTTTTGTAACCTGAAATTCGCTCGTTTTTCCCCAATGATTGTCTTCATATGGTCTATATGATTTCCAAATTAAGTCTCTTTTCAGAGATCAAAGGTCATACGGGCGAGAATCCAATTTAAATATATTTTGCCTCTACGGACTTGTCGGTCCGGGTAAGATATTGCTACAGAACCGCTGAATATAAGTACACGATGGCAATCCCAAATCCTCCCTCGCTTTCTGTGAATCCACCCCATAGATACCGATAAAGTAAGAAGAGTCCTGGTTTTTCGATTATGCATTTCTATAGTCCGTTACGAGCGACTCTGCTCATTGCAGCAGGAATCCAGGAGGTGTATGCTCAGCAATCCGCGTGGGGCCAGTGTAAGTTAGTTTTATGAAAGAGAAAGAGATATCCTAGACATGGCTAATAAATTCGGGTGTGTAGGTGGAGGATCAGGCTGGGATGGTGCAACTACCTGCGTTTCGGGTTATGTGTGTACTTATTCTAAGTAAGACTTTCTTTTATCCCAACTCGTTCCATGTCCATTTTCCGAAGCTTTGTTGCATTGCATTGTTGCTTGGCCTTTGCTAACCCTACAACTAGTCCATGTAAGTCAGCACACTCTCATCCCATGTTCTAGCTTGCACTTATCACTTCGCTCAAAAGATTATTCACAATGTCTTCCTGGTACCGCATCATCCTCAACGGGTGTGGCCACGCCCGGCACAACAACTTCCGGTACACGAACCACGACAGTCTCTGCAACCACTACTGTTGCAGCCTCATACCCAGGAGTGACACTCCAGAGTGGCTACTATTGGATCCGCGCTGTAGAATCCCCAAACTTCCAGTTCGTATACCTCCATTTTCCGCTCGCCTGTAACGCTCATATCAGACTAGAAATGACAGAAAAGTTGACCACGTGTTATCGTAGTTCGTATCTCCAAGCCTCACCGACTGGCAAGCTTGGCACAGCCCTCCTAGCCGACAGATCAACCGCCGGCCAATACCAAATCGTTTCCGGCCAACTCGTCCAGCTTGTCGCACCCAATACTTTCCTCTATGCAAACGTCCAACCACCTGCCAATTCCTCTGCCGTTAAATTATCCATGACATTCAATACCACTCAAAACACATTTGGCACATTTTTGTTTAGTGGAGATGCTGTAACATGGAGTGTAGCTAGCATTAGTAGGCCAAATTTGAGTGCGTGGCTGGTTTGTGGCGCTCAGGAGTTGTGGATAAACTTGGGGAATTATGCATATTTGACGCCAACGGGATGTGTGGATGAGACAATCCATTATTTCAATGGAGCGACTGTAGATTAGGGGGCTGATGACGCAGAAGCAGCAGATATTTTAAGGAGGTATGCGTGAAAATTCGATTTTATATTGTGGTTGTACATGCATACCTTGGTGGATTATAAATACATGAACGCCTAAAAACCGCACTGAAACCCTAGACCCAAGCTTTTGATATACCGGAATTGTTATACAGAGCTGGTAGCTTACTTCTTTGCCGCTCGTTTCAATAAGCAGTGGCTTCCCCATTTCCTGCGAAATCTCTCTGGAACGAAGGGCAAATCTGGCAACCATATGGTCCGACCAAGGATGTGAGTTTGGGATGCGTCAAGAAATGGTTCACATTTTACCGACTCCCAGTTTTCGGCATCCATAATGTAGTGAGGCTCATGTTCGGAGGCTGCGGAGTCAGGGTAGTATGTGTCGACCAAAAAGTTGCAAGTTTTCAGGTCAACCTGTTGAAAAATTAGATCACCGCCGAAAATACGGTGAGGCAAGATTTGCTTACATATTTGCCAATGTCCTCAATATTTTGGTCATTCATACCTGAGGGGATGAGCCATGTTGACCAAATCCCAAATCCCTCACCAGCTTCAGAGAAGTCTCCGGGGAGCAGTCCATCGAACTCGCTCTTGACAAATTTTGCTTTCATGCCATTTGGCAAATGATAAGAGCTCGGGAATCTGTACCATTCTTTACCGAAGCAGACTGAGTCTCCTCGTGCCCCAAGGGTACCATCCTGGAGAGGACTGTATATCTTCAAGGGTGCTGAGTATGCTGTATAGATTCCATAAATCCTTGCTAGGCCGACGTCTACGGATCCAATGACAAAGAAGCTCACAAACAACAGCTTCACTTTGGCTGGAATCTTACCAATCAAAGTCCTAGGATACGAACGGCCAAAAGCCGCCAGGAGAATGTGGAGTGACATGGCCGCATTAAGTGCAAGGCATGGGTACGCTGGGTACATAAAACGCTCTTCCTTGTGTGGCTGAAAGCTAAAAATCGCAAGCCATATGTAAAATGGTGCCACAAAGACAATGCTGCGAAGAGCTGTTGTGGTACCGCCTTCTCGCGACCCAAATAGCTTTTGAAGTATGAAAAGAGGGAGGGCTGAAATTGCAAGAACAAACCAAATATTGAAATTGAGAAGTAAATTACGGATATAAAAATGCCATGGTTCAGTACCATATATCTCAGGGCCTCTTCCCTCACCACTGAAGATATTATAAAGAACAATGTTCAGAGGGACTATTACTAGTTTTCTGTAGAAAAAGCCAGAAACAAGGAATTCGAAGAGCTTGTTTGAATGTCAGCAACTATTAACGGATTGATCCAGAGAACCCTTACCAGAACAACAAGTCCTCCAACGACTCCTCTAAGGAATCGCATTACGGTATCGATGATCGCGTCCTTATCGCTCAAACTAGCAAAGACAACCTCTTCAATCAAGAAAGGGGCAGACAAGGCCATAGAGAATGGCCAACCGAGAATTCCTCCGACTGCAAACCAAAAGATACCCTGCGCAGTCTTCAGGCCTCCTCTCCAGTTCATGAAAGCAGCCATTCCAAGCATAGTTGTGTACATAGCGAAGCTCGAGGGCAAGAAAGAGGCAGAAGCATGGAAGAAACCTGGAGTAAATATGTTTGCCATCAAGAAGAACATGGCCACTCGCGGATTCAAAGTTCCGTTAATAACTCGAAACATTTGCGTCTGGCACAGAGCGCAGATAAATGCGAGACCATACCGAATGAAATAGAATTCGCCAAGCTGTTGTGCCAATTAGAATCCTAACGGCCAATCAAGAATTGGGTTGTCTGTACCTTCGTTGGAAATGGGAGTAGTCTTCTAAAGTTCCCTATCAAGGCATGAAGAGTGATGTATAACCAACTTCGAATTGCATATTCTGGAGAGTATTCCCATGTTTGTAATCCATAGCCATGACTGAGATAATGTGTAGGTTCCCAGTAGTTAAACGTCTCGTCGCAATCTTGTATCGGGGCATATAGAGCTGCCAAAAGGTTTGCTCCTAGGAAGACGTAAAATGCGCCGATGGGTTTGACGGCGAATGGAGTGGCCGGTCTATGAAAGCTTGGTCAGT
The DNA here is from genome assembly GCA_002162575.1 of Sclerotinia glacialis. Classification (NCBI taxonomy): domain Eukaryota; kingdom Fungi; phylum Ascomycota; class Leotiomycetes; order Helotiales; family Sclerotiniaceae; genus Sclerotinia; species Sclerotinia glacialis. The sequence goes on along the minus strand of NGKH01000007.1, from coordinate 1,098,091 downwards.
GAACATTTGTACATCAGCATTGTGAGTACTGACTTCTTCTTTTTTGAATGTGAAGCTGTAGAGCCTCCTCCTCCTCCTCGCGCTGAACTCGAATTTACTGGCTGCGGAGGAGCCATTATTGTAATTGAATGGAATTCAACTAGAGGAGTAGATTGATTTTCAATGTTCGGCACAGACTTTCAACAATGACATCGTGTTCTAGCACAATATTTGCATAAAATTTCAAGTTAGGTTTATGCATACTGATAAGGTGTGCACAAGCTTAGCTCCCGCCACTAAGATTAGAAACCCCTGTTAATGTTAATCAAGACCCGAGCTTTGGGAAATAATTTGGAAATTTTGAGATCAAAACTTTCTTGTCAATAACATCTCAGTATTGGATAGGAACCAATTTTCTTAACTTTTGTTGATACCCATATTCATATTGTATTTTATAATATTATCCCGGTGCTCCTTGGTTTACTTACACATTGGAATTGGGAAACTTGATATTCCTACCACCAAAGACATTCGGACGCAACAAGCTGCTATCCAGCCAGCCCTTTCACAAATTGTTTAGATTTCGACAAGAAGAATGAGTGATTCTGATTTAAACTCGGTGGTTCCCCAGGGAGGGGAGAATTCTCACTTGCATGGGGGAAATGAAGAATCTGCCTCATCTTCATCAACATTTTCCGGCATACCTGGATTGGGACGTCTTGGAAACGCGCCGAAATCTGAGAGTTCAAAACCATGCGAGGAGAGCGACACTGCAGAAAACAACGTAGAAGAATCGGCTGTGTCCCAAGAGAAATTATCAGAAAGTACCAATGGTCAAGCTCAAGACGATTCTACAATGACAGATGTCGAATCTTTTCTTCAAGAATCTGCAACTTCTACAACCCACAACGCAACCCCAGAAATCCCCTCTAAAATCAAAGATGAGGGTTTGCAGGCGATGGGAATTGATTCAGAGCGGATAGGAAACCCAATTGATTCCGAGATGCGACAACTTCCTCAAGAAGATGCCAAAGTCAGCACACATGAAGCCAACAGTAATGCGATGGTCGCCGAGACCTTGGAGCCCATCACAGAGGCACATGTCGAACAAGAAGTAGAGGTGCGATCAAATGAATTTTTAGGAGCTCAGCCCAGTACGAGCGACATCCAAGTACCTAAGAGTCACTCCGATCCACCCAATTTGACGCATGCTTTGGAGGCGATGCTAGGAGGTCTCATGCAACCTGCGGCTGGGATTGCGGATGTTTCAACAACAGGAGATGCACCGGCAGCACAGGCGACAGAATCTGAACATCCAGAATGGGAGATTGACTCATCTCCATATGAATCATCCTCTGACTCGTCGAGCGATAGTTCATCTGAGGACGACAGCGAAGATGAGGATGGAGAAAATACATATAAATTGTTAAGCCCAGAAGAGCAAGCTAGAATTCTGATGGAAGGTGATGGTGGCTCAGATGACGAGGGAACCTCCAAAGGTGCAAAGGGTGCTGGAGCTCATCTACGGACGAAGAATGAAGTACCAGAGGAAATAATCCCCAAGCCAGACGTCACAATCACACCCGAAATGCCCATCACAAAATTGGGAGATGTGGAAGGATTGGTGGATAACATCGTTCTCATCAAAGCTTTCACAACCGGAGAGTATCAGGTATTGAGAGAGGAATCTGTGTTATGTTTAGAGGATCGCAGTGTTATAGGTGTGGTTTCAGAAACATTGGGCAGAGTGGAACAGCCACTGTATTGTGTTAGGTTTACGAATGCCGCAGCAATTACTGAAGCAGGGCTGTCCGTTGGGACAACAGTTTACTACTCTGAACAACACTCAACATATGTTTTTACACAAGCTTTGAAGGCATACAAAGGCACAGATGCTTCCAACTTGTATGACGAAGAGGTCGGCGACGAGGAAATGGAATTTTCCGATGATGAAAAGGAAGCTGAGCATAAACGAAGGATAAAACAAAAGAAGGCAGAAAAAAGAGGTGGTAAGACTCAACAAAATGGTGGTCATTCACATGGTGGACATGCGTCGCAACAGTCATTCGCCGCCGGTAATGGCGCCGTGCTGAACTATGATGAAGCCGAGGATGGCCCTTATAAAACCCTCACTCGACCAAGCGGGTTTACTGGTGGTGCAAGTGGTGGTGAAGCCCCGCAAGAGGGCTCTCACTACAGTAGAGCAAATCAACGCGGTGATCATGTAGGTAGAGGCAGAGGAAGGGGTCGCGGGGATAGAGGCAGAGGAGATAGGGGTCGAGGACGAGGTCGAGGTAGCGGAAATAATGATCGCAATAACAGCCATTCTCGTGGTGCCTCATCTCAAGCGAACAATGCATTTTCTCCACCCAACCCAAGTCCTGGATTATTCAACTCTCAACCAGCTTCCTTACCACAAAAGCCTAATTTTCCACCTCCACCACCTTCAAACATGTACAGCAATCCGATTCAGTCACAACAATATCAACCTCAACAACCACAACCATACCCATCACAGCAACCTCCAGTATGGCCAATGTACCCGCAAGGTTACCAGCAGCCTTATCAACAGCCTCAACCAAATTTCCCGCCTGCACAGAATAATTGGCCCGGTATGCCCTCTCCTCCTACTATACCAGCAGGAGCGTTCATAAATCCGGCATTCTTCGCCCAGCAAAATGGATCAAATCAAAACGGAGCAAACCAATGGACCCATCCGGGGCAGCAAAATGGGAATGGAGGGAGCAGGTGATGCATATTGGACTATGTATGATTATTGTATCTAATAATAAAATTGAGCCACATTCCGCTGATGATGCTCCGGATCCATAAATTGCGATGAACACCCTTTACCTTCCAAGTCAGTTGCACGGGTTAGTACCGAAACATTTTTGCACGCTTTACGACCGCCTCGATTATGGCCAAGTGGCTCTCTTCCTGCTGGCGTATCATAAAAATGAATTGTGCCAAAACTTCCTCTCGGCTTGTGATGATATCAAGTGAATTAAGGTCAATAGTATTTTTTATGCCTGATGAGGTATTTGTACGCCGCCATCATGTTGAGTGTGATAATTCATACCCGAAACGGTAAAAAAGTCCCTCAAAAAGTCCCTCGCGATAAGAACAGATTTGGTGGGGTTCTGCCCCGCGGCAAGATCTTATCACCCCTTTCACTAATTCACGATGCATATATAAATATATATTTTCGTTGATATTATCAACATGTTTTCATTCAAGTCAATTCATAGATTACAATCTAGATTTTCATCCCTCCCTTAACTCGAAATTGAGTCGTCGTGAGAATGGGTGAGACGAAGTTGAATGAACTCCAACTATGGACCAGATCTACCTGCGAGCGAGTCAAAAGCTCGGAAGCCGCCCGTATGATTACCCATAATCCGAATATGCTGTTATACGTTGCGGGCTTGATCTGTCTTGCCGCGTGGCTGTTGATACGGGCTGCGACGATCTTCAAGAAGCCGAGACATGCCAGACCGAGAACGCCGGATTTGGAGAAGCCGACATCGAGGAATGGTAAAGCGCACAGACCATTGGGAGGTTAGGATTAACCATTAATTGATGAATAGTGGCTGATTTCTTGACAGTTTGGGAGCCCATGCAATTCAAACGCCCAAAGGCAGTTCCATTTCCAGACTGGGATGTGCAACAAACGAAGCCGAATGCATACCGACCATTTCGTCATGGACCTTATCACATCACCATGGGATTACGAACCATGGATTGGAATGAATGGATAGGTACATTATTTTCAGCCCAAGCGGAAGGCTGCATCGCTAACATCTCTAAGAATTGGACAACCAGTACATGAAGTATCATGACGACAAAGGCAAACGTATTATCGAACGTGGCGCCAGATCTTGTTATACCGATCCTTCGGCATTTGATGGTGCTGTTGAGCTGCTCGAAGAACTTTGCGCGTATCTCCCAGAACGTTACCCTACACTCTACAGACGTACACCAGTCGGTATGGATAATCTTCTCACTAACGAATCTTTCAACATCGTCGAACGGCCACTTGCAGAAGATCCAATGCAGATGGCAGCCCGCTTTACACAGGATGACCTGGCCATTATGTTTGAGAAGGAAGATGGCCAATACTATCTCCTTGCTGGAGCCATTTTACTTGCGGGATTTTGGCGTTTGGAGGATAAATTGGGTATGCCATTGAGTGAGATCCACACATCCGGCGACGTGCCGGGCTACAAACCGAAATTGGAGAAAGGAATGATGAATTTTTTTCGCAGGGTTCAGCCTAATGCGCCCGTTCAGCGTGTAAGCTTCCCTAGCTTGCGCGATTATGGCTACCTGCATACTGACCGATGTTTCAGAACAACTATTTCATTCAAGTGGACGATCAACTAGCATGGTCATCAAGCATTGGTCCCGAAAATGGAGAACCCGGTAGCTTGAGTTGGGATACTGCGGAGAAGAACAGAGCGGTTGAACATCATTGGTTTCGTTCTGAACGGCAGACATTGAGAAGACTACCGAGATCTGGCGGTGTAGTGTTCACGATCAGAACGTATTTTCATCCGATCACGGAAATATGCAAGGAGCCGTATGTACCTGGGAGATTGGCAAGTGCCGTGAGAAGCTGGGGTAATGATGTGAGCAGGTACAAGGGGAAGGAAAAGTATGGTGAAGTCCTACTGGAGTACTTGGACAAGAAACATGAAGAACAAGTTGAAGCGGGGCTAGATGTGGAGAAGGAAGAGGAAGTCAGAGCATATCCATACTAGTGCGGGTTTTTAGAAATTTGAGGTGCTCACGATGATGCCACTTCAAAGGCTGCATTCGGGCTTTGAGCCTGCACATACTACTAGCGTCTGGAGCTTTTGGGCTGGAAAATAGCCCTGAACGATCTAAAATATTAAATACTGTTTTGCACATTTATGAGGAGGCATTTGATGCCGGCCGCAGGACTACTTTCACCTGCCCGTTAATCCACGTTGACAGTATAAACGAATTGACTGGCGCAGATTACATTGCAAGTCCCTCGGAGATGAATATGCAAATCTCTTTTGTCTCGGAAAGCAACACAGCGTCCACGGCTGTTAATATTTGCATTGCGTGAACACAAACAGAATAGAGGGTGATGCAAATAGATTAGGGTATTTACTCCATCATCCTGTTCGAAATATTCCATCTTTTGTTCCTCACGCTGGTCGTGAACTTCTCTTCTTAATTTGGCGCTGGTCGCCGTTCTTTAACACGAAAACTATGTCGTGGTAATGCCAATGCAGTGTTTGTCTCCATTGCAATTTCCTCAAGACGTCTATTATCTTATTGTTCTTATCTTTCGTGGTTACATTAAGCTTTTGTCATTCTTTTCAAGACGGTTCCCTTCGACAATTGTCAATTGTGGGTCGTTGACGCGGTGCGCCAAAGCTGTAGTTAGAGGACCACTCTTGGGATTTGTCGAGCCACGTCGAACGTTTAAAAAAGAAAAGAGCGAGCCCGTCGCTGGTGCAGTCTTACTATCTTCACTTTCATGTCCAACAAGTATTATGGCAGTAGGTCAAGCCACTCATGATATTTCTGTCGTATTAGTCTGTCGCTAATGAAGACACAGTCATAATACAAATTTGGAACAGCTGAGAGATGAATACCCGCCTTACGGTCATCAACATGAATGCAAGAACCCTCTCTATCCTCCCGAACTAGGAACGATAGATGTCGATCATGTCATCAGAAATTTCACCAGGTGTCATCCAATCGTCTTGTTAATACCAAAAAACCCGGATCCTCGCTCAGCCATCAATACTACATCCTCGTCCATATGCAATTCCTCGAGCAACCCTGGCTCACAGTGATCGAAAGAGACAACCAGATTTTCTATGTTAATGCCGCAGGATCAGCAAATCAAACTTCTGTCCTAGGTCGACTGCAAAAATTTCGCTAAGCCGATCCATTGGGCGTGGGACCTTGCTGGGTCTGATTTTGGAAAGAGAGGTGCCCAAGCAGCTCATGGAGGAGAAAGCCCTTTGAACTTGTAAAACATTTGATTTGCCAAATTTACTGTAATAGAGGGGTCGGGCCATTGGGTTTGCAATGGCCTTTGCATGCCACAACAAACATACCGAGAATCGAAGAGCTTAGACCTAGAACCTCTGGATCAACTCAAGTTCTCCAAAACATTGAACAAGCGACCATGTGTATCGACTATTATTCTCTTAAAGAGAGGCACATCCACCCACACTCTTTCGGATTCTTCCGCATCTCGTAATTAATTATCAGACAAGCTCACGAGCTAACAATTTACGAATCTCCAAAGCCTCAAACATTTTCAATCATTCACATCACCAGTCTCTGCATGGTCAATCATATCGGATATCTCCGAGTGCTTCAAGAGATTCTTGCTGAAAACTCTCCGACTCTCGGTTTGTAGGTATTATAGTGATCCCGGGGGGGAATTCCATGGAACGTGTTCAATGTTTTGATGGCAACAGTACCTCCGTGAAGGAAGGCATGCAGGGACTAAGACTGTTTTAACGAAGCAGAATCCAGCATTGAGAGTGTAAGCTCGAATGCAACAGTCATTCACGGGTAAGTAACTTACATCATTTCCTATTTTCTGGGCCAAGATTAATTATACCCCTTAACGAACTTGCTCAGCCTTGGGGATCCCTATCTATAAAAAACGCGTAGTTAGTGGTGAGAAAAGATCGCTGATAAATCTTTCTCCTTAGAGACTGCATCCTTTGGGAAAGAACTTTTGCCGAGACAGTTCTGCCTCTAAAACAAATACCAGGAAGACACATTCGTTTTCCTCAAATCTTTATCCTATATTCTACGCAATGACTAGTGGATACAAGGTCTTGTCGTCAATTATGGCCTCAAAACTTGGGCCTAGTTGATTAGGTCTTTTATCTATTTATTGCAGCATAAAGCTTCGAATATGATCTGGAACGAATCTTATATCCTGTCATCTATTGGAACTGTGGAAAAAAACATTACACAAACTAAAAAAAGTTGCTTTATTCGGAATGGCTGGACTATTCCATGAGCATGGGGAAGGCAAGCTTATTCACTGGAGGATTTTTCTCTTTGCAAAAAACAATTCCAACCAAGTTAAGAACGAGCATTTTGGCTACATACCTCAAATGAGATGTTTTAGCACTTGTGGTCGTTGCCATTCCATTGGCAGGGCTGCTCATTCTACATGGATCAAGGTGAGATATGAGAAGTGGAAATCCACTAAATAACACAGTTTCCCAGTATCCAAACGGATCCGATTCGTCCCATCGACAAGCCGAATTGTCGGATTCTAAATTAGCGGCCTCCATTCTGACCACCGCCAAAATCTAAGCACGAAGTAACCTTCATAACAAGCAGAGTCTATGGTATCTCTTAAAACACATGGTTTCCCAAAGAGTAAAATCTTTAGGCGTCCTCGGTTACAGCAGCTTCAAGCAACTTTCATTTGGATGTAGGAAATCTGTCAGTCCGGAAAAATATTATTACCATTTGATGTTTTACCAATACTGGAACGTTCAAGGTTTTGTATTGGGTAAATATACAATAAAGTATGTTGAGTATATTAAAGATGGAAACAATCCGGCATGGTTTAGGAAAGAAAAGATCAACTGAAACCTCGAGCAATAACTGACGGCTGGGACATTTTTTCGGTTGGTGACCGGGGAATTCAAATTTAAATCAGCCATATGTTCCTCGCGAGTCAAATTTATTCTACCCGAACATTATTTGACAACGCAAATTATGTATCCGCTAAGGCAAACCTTAAGACATCAAAATTGAGGCGAATGAGCGAGTGGTTCAAGCCTGCGCCAACAAATCGATCCACGAACAGTCCATCAAACCTCATTTGGGATATTATCGTTAATTTTTCACCGTACTTGTCGCCCAGCCAACTTTACGCTTTCGTGTCTACTCCGATATTCCTCGGTCGATGGAGAAATAACACCAATTGCAGCTTGAAGGTAGATGGCCAACCTTGGGACTGGATTGCCAAAGAACGCGATGCAAAAAATCACGTTGAGATGCAAGACTGCTTCTTCTTGAAGAATCTTCATTTCATATTCGTAGAAGCCTGTCTTAGTTTCTGCGACACGGGGGCTGAGGCGGGCGAGGCGGGAAAGGCAGATGAAGTACTGAAAGTCGGAAAAACGACTAATATGTTGGATTTAAATTATTAAGCAGGGAGCCTCACCGGTTATGACAATTTTAAGGGCAACAAATTATTTTTAACTCAGAGTCGGTTCTTTGGGAGAGATAGATTTTACGTTGAACAATGGATGAAATACTTAGACGAGAGCTCAGTATGAAGAGTCTGGACGGCACATGGCCTTGTCCAGCCATCTCTTGCTCAATTGTGAAGTTAAAATTGAAGCTTTTATGTTTTTTACAGCTTTAGGTACAGATGCCTTTGGGAGAATAACTTTCAGTCTGGGAAAATTTTGCACAATTGGAACGACATGATAGTCGTTTAGATTCATGTTGGATGAGTCCTAAAGCTGGAATACTTTAGAATATTAAGAGTGATTAAATGTTTCGATACCCTGAAGCGTTGCTCGTGGCTGCAGCCGATGCACCAGTAATCAAATCTCTCTTATTGAAATCGAAGGGTCATGGTTCGCCGACCGACTTCTTCTGTCCGAATATGTTACATGGCGTTGATCTCAGTACGAATTCACGATATGAGTGTGCGTGTGAATCTCATGATGAAGCAAGGGGAAGTGAGAATGCATCAAGTTATCGGGATATTTATTATCGTTGGAGGTTGACGGAAGCTCGATAAATGGCTGTATATTTCACCAGCTGTCACGGAATCTTGGAATATCTACTTTACAATTCCAATAGTTAAAATTCAATTTGCTCAATATCTAATCACTTCTCTAGAACGGCTTTTCAAACAAACTATTTATAATATGGCTCGACATGTACCGAGTCACTTATTGCCCGCACGAACTTTGCCCAATAAGTGGGCCAGCCAACGAATAGATCTTTTAGGATTTTCAGAAAAGCACAATCTACATACGTAAAAAAACATGCGACTCCTTTCCTATCTTCCAGTAACCTCCATAACTCTCTGTTTCTCCGATGCCATTGATCCCAAGGCAGCATGCCTCCCCCTCACCCACAAACCGCATAACCACCGCAACCCACAACTCAAGCTGCATATCCAATCTATATTAATAATCCCAAAGATAACATATATTCCATTCTTGCCCTGCTATATCTAACTCTCAGTAGTTCCCGTGGAGGAGCATTGTGGAAAAGAGGGTTGGGACCTTCATCGACCATCAATTTTACGTCGAAGAGTTTGGCGGTAGGAATGTTGACCATGGGAAGATTGATTTCTGATCTTTTCCGGGGTGGCAAGTTGGTTGTGGTTGTGGTTGTGGTTGTGGTTGTTTGGTGTTCTCTCGGCTGGGTGGTGAGTTTCTCTTGCTTTTTGCTTCGTAGACTTTCTCTAAGCGTATCCTTTCTTGGTGTTTAAGTTTTTTCTTTTCGTATTTTGCTCGCATCCTCTTGTTGACCTTTGATGCAGACAATTTTGATGCAGAGCACCAGGATCTTAGCATGTTCAGCTTCCGAGCCGTCCATTTGTGTCGTCTTCTATCCTCTTCCCGAACTCCTCTGCGTCTCTTCTCTAGCGCGGACTTCGCCCTCACCTCCAGCTGAACCTCCTCGGTCTTGGGAATCAGTCGAAAGTAGGGTTCATGTTGTTTTCTCAGAATAGTCATGAACTTGTCATCGAGGCTTTCATCATCCCATTCCAGAACTTTCTTATAGATTGTGGGTTGAGATTCAAGACAGAGCCATTCTATATTATGGAGCTCAATATCCCCTTGCTCATCGCTCATAACAAAGAGTGTCAGAGCAACTTTTTGTATCTCGATGATTTTGCGTTGCTTCTCCTTCATCTCCTTATTCATCCCCCTCTCTTCTTCTTTCCCCGGTAAATTCCCCCCACCCTCCATCCTAAATATTCCCTCCGGTAATAATTGCGTTTCAAAAACCGTTCCGTGAGATTCCGCCAATTTGTGTCCATGTAGATAGGAGCGACGAGAAAAGGTATTCCGCAACGAAAAGCGAAGAAACGGCCCAGGTGCTAGCTCGATGGACCGAAATGGCATGAGGGCTACGACTTTAGTCCGGAGAAAACCCGAGAAATCTACGCATCAGGATTTCCAAATACAGAAGTTTGAGTCTGGGGGAATGGTAAAACTGTTACGAGCGGATGTATTTTTCACGGAGGGAGCAAGTCTATGTGAATTTGATTTATTTATAGGTTTATCTTTTGATGTTGAGATACGTGGAGTCTTAAGTCGTTATTATAATAATCCTCTTAAGCTTATTTGAAATCATGGGTCCGGATAGGATATGATAGTGTTATAGTCCGATCTAACACCATCTTGCTCGTTCATCGTAAAGCTTACTTGCAAGAAGATTCCAGAAAAAGGAATATCGTATTTGGATCTGTCGGATGCAAGTATGCTGATGTTATTTTGGAATTGGGTTTCCTGATTGCCTGTAAGAACAAAGTACACAAAGTCTTTGGGGGAGGTGGAGAGGATAGAGGAGTGTATAATTGTACTGCCCACCTTCATCCAAAATACAACAAAACATCAATTGTGTAATACGCTAGGGATTTCGTATGTTTGGAAGACGTGGAGCACTGGAGTAGATAGTTAAATCAGGAGTCGCAGAAGCTAGGGGTTTTTTTCGTCCTTGGCTGCAACGAATCATAAAGACTCAAGATAATTCAATTCCCTATATATTTGTTTCATTAGGTCATCACTCACATATCAAACCCCACAAGACAATTCGGGGGGGTGGCTGGGTGTATATACTCATACAGGTTATACAGACATGCAACAAAATAAAATCTTCAGAACTGAATCACAAGATATGATCGATTTCGAGATGAGAATTTACATGATGACATATTCTACATATTTTGTGATAATGTACATCAAGTTCTTGGCCGATGAAACAAAGTGAGAGGGGGGAATTGTGGGCTCTGGTATGTGATGAAAGTTCTGATTGAAATCCCGAAGCTCTATGTAAAGTTGCCGATTAATGCTCTATATCGACCGATACATTTCGGCATAAGTTTGGCTAGGCAAGGAGAGCTCCTTCGAGATTGTTGTCTTGTACAGAGGTAACACCTGAAGTAAAATCATCTGAGACTTAAAAATGAGATCTCGGAGCCCAGTGACTGGAGTTAGTGATAGAAAGAATACACGAGCATTTATGAAGGTAGGCGTCATGAGGTATGACATCTCGTCAATAGCCGGGAAGACTCGAGTCTCTCTGCCTGCCGCTATTCGCGGATCTCCATCCATCCTATGCACAATTATAATCATGTTTTACTTCAAACTGACTCCCGAGAAGGAGGTCGTTCTACGCATTGGCATCATGACTTAATCAAGAAAAAAAGACCAAGGCTATTTGACGATAATTATTTATTATTTCATCTGAGACCAGAAAATTAGGCTTTGCCCTAAATGTCTAGTAAATATCAGAGACAGGTTCGTATATTGACAGATATCGTTTGAAATCTCTAAGGAAATAATAAAAGTGACCGCTCCGCATTTGAATGTTACGAAGGACCGTTCTGGAACTCTCAGCGGATAGCTAGATTGTTGTGTCCTAGATGAATGTCCAACCATTGAGAAGTCCAAAAATTGACAAATTATCACTATCCAATCAATTCCTTAAGCGTGGATACAGAGAAATGAAACTATCATCTTCTGGATGGATGTCAATCCAATGCGTAAAAAGCCTCGCTAGGGACCATGCTCCCTCTTTTCTATAAACGCCGTACCTTCTATATTTATGTCCAATGCCCGTTACGCCGTTGACCCGCAGACCAGCTGATTCTAAAATTCTAATAAAATGTCTATACCTTGCCCATGTAATGCCCGGTAAATTACACCCCAAAATACAACATGTACTCACTCCGACTAAGCCTCGGCCTTCTGCTTTTGAGCCTCAATGGCACGCTCTTTCCTAACGATAACTTCTTTCGACACTTTCGCGACGGGAGCTATGCTGATTTCCTTTTCTGTATTTTCGATGTTTCCCGCCATTTCATCCTCCACTCTTCTATTCAAAAAACTCAAATATGTCTGCCACCCAATTGCAATGACTCCTGCAAATATACTTCTATGTTCTTGTGGTATCCATGCGAAGCTGATTGCTGTTACCGCAGGCCACAGTTTAATACTGTTCATCATACTAGTTGGGACCGTTCTCTTGACACGCTCGACGACATCCGGTAAACTGTCTCCTGAAAGTAATGATTGCATGCCGAAGAAATATGTGTTGAAGATAGGAGTGAAGAACATTTGATTGACGCCGACTTTCGTCGCGAGAGAACCCGCTTTCGATGAGTAGTTGAAGTTCTTGGAAAGAAACATGAACCTTTACTTTGTTAGCCTATTTCCACACCATATCTCCATACAATGGGGTAATAGGGGCCAAACCATTTATAAGATGGAATACTACTTCCCATGCTAATAACCAAAGCTCTCAAAGTACGCTTCCAATCATAATCATCCCCGCAGATACTTTGCGCCGATAGATCTCCCAGAAAATATATCACCAACGAGCTGCAGAATTGTGTAGTATAAGGACGTTTCCTTTGCGATCGACCGTATGCCTGAAAGGATCGAGTTAAAGGACCGAGTCGTTGCCATAATGGCAGAGTCACAATAGTGGCGGGAATGGGAATCGCAGTACCATTCGCGGAGCTTTCTGGCAAGGGGTTCGGACGATGTGAATGGGTGGAAGTATTGGAGGTGTGTCTTTTGGAAGTGAAGTTTGTTTGTTTCCGATGGGTTGGAAAGTGTGAACGACGGAGTACCGCTCGACTAGTTGCTTGAACAGTAAAGAGAGCCATGATGTAAAAGCAACTGTTACCGCATAAACATGTTTTTAAAAAGAAGATGTTGTTTGAACGAAAGATGTTTCGAATTTCCAATTTTGAATATTGATATCAGATGGACCGTGAACGGCTGCTGAGTGACAACGGTAATAATACGGAAGCGGGTAAGGCTAGAATTTTCATGCAAGGAACGAATCATACTTTGGAATTTGGTAGATCTTACGTAAGCACCCGCTGATCAGGGTTCAACTTCTATTTTGGGAAAAAAAGAATATTCTTGGCATATTCGACTATTCGACACAACACAAATGCAGCAGCAGGGTGCGATATAATGATCCTTCCAAGGATGACTTTGAAAGATTATACAAATGATGATATCGGATGGTTGAGCTACAAATGTACGAACTCGATTTCGATTGCTATCTAGGTGTGGTATTATTCCACCGTACCAGAATGAAATTAGTAATTAAGTCTTGTAGCCATTAGCGAACTGAATAGTTTCATTTCTTCATTTTCTTTTGCATTCAATTATTCTATTTTGAAAAGAAAACTCTGATTCGGATGGATGCCTGCGTAAGCTCAGTTAGTCGACATAAGACAACACGTGTATCTCTGAAGCTAGAGATGGATGTGAAGCGTAGTCTTTTTCCTAGTGCTCTAGACTCGAAGTTTATTCCATTAGTCCATTCGAATTCCAACGTTCAAAGGGTGGCCTCAATTTGTCAATAGTTGAAAATTTTGTCTGCAATAATAAGGCGTCATTTATTGAGCCCTGAAGTTCGGGGATACCGATAGGACATGTATATGGTGGATTGAACCTGTATATTTTTAGGAAAAATTGGATAGATAGACACTTCGAATGACCTATTCATGATCAAAAATGTGACCCATTAGAGCAACGAGCCGCGATATTCAAGAATGCCGATATGATCTCCGCACAACGGAGTAAGTTTATAAATTGAAAAAAAGAAATTCGACAATTTTGCGTGGTAAATACCGACCTATGCCAGAGTACAACGGAAATGATGCTTGATGTTCGACTCGAATTATTACCATGATATTTTACATGCAAGGTGAAGTCGGGACATGAGGTGATGGAGGTTTGGACTGGCACCTACCTGTCTTTGACATGTAGCTTTTACCAAATGCATCTATTAAGATAGAGGAAATATATTGCAGAGCTTGCTGTGCAGACTTACACACTTGATCTCGGTCGGAATGAAATTTGGACATCGTGGGGGTGAACCTGAACATCAACTCGGATTATAATGAAAGCTGTGAACGTGAAAATGAGCGTCTTGCAAGATAGTGATGAATATCATGACCTGGGAGATAAACAGTGAAATTTTCCATACTGGAAACCTGAAAATCCAAGCTGGATGAAGCCATACATGTAAAGAAATATCATGTAGAAGTTAAGAAGCAAAAACACGGGAGAAATGGAGAGTAAGTGAGATGGAAACTAATGGGATAGCGCAAGCTTGAGAGAAGATCAGGCCTATTTCGATCATATTCAAAAATTTGTAGAGTATCATTGGCCAATTTCTAATTAGACTGGAGAGCGATTTTAGATTGCCAAGGGGGCATTAGCGAATTTCAAATTTCTATAAGAACCCACACACTCCCCTCCTCCTTCTCCCACAAAATATCTTCTTCTATTTATTCAGATCACGTTTTCTCCCCCAATACTACCTCGGGGTAATACTTTCTTTTACACATGTTATCTTTAGACTTCCGCTTTCGCCTTCGGGATCTCGATTACATCTTCGATATGTAATAGTAGCATCAACAGTCATGTATGACTGCCATGGTGAGTATCCTTTATCTTCCACCCCACTGATTCTTTTTTGATGAACTTACACAAACTGCACAGTGTATAGTTTATAGAACTCAACTTGTGGGCCCCTAAGCCCCACTTAGGACGACTCGAACGATCGACACGAACAATGGATGTGGGGAGGAGTTCTAAGTCGCAGGGCGGCAGATAGGCTTATCTGTTCGGGTCAAGTGCGGCTTGGTGGGAGGAGATCTAGACTACAGGGCGGCAAGTATACTTACTTGTTCAGGTCAAGTGTAGTCTGGTGGTGGAGGGCAGGTCGGAGAGTTTGAATGGGGGGGGATGGAGAGGAGGAAGGACAGGGATGGGGGGGAGGAATTCTGAACCACAGGGCGGCAGATAGGCTTATCTGTTCGGGTCAAGTGTGGTTTGGAAGGAGGGGACCCGGGTTGCAGGGCGACAAGTATACCTACTTGCTCAGGTCAAATGCAGCCTGGTGGTGGATGGTTGGGATGGGATGGGAGGACCAGACGACAAAGGACGAACACTGGACGGAAGGGAGGAAGCTAGATCGTATATGCGGCAGGTAGTCTTACTTGTTCAGGTCAAATGCGATTTGGTGGAGGAAGGCCAGGGCTGGGGGGGAAGTGGCATCAGATCGTACAGGCAGTAAACAGGCTTGTTTATGCAGGTCAAATGCGATCTGGGTGGGAGGACAGGGAAGGAGGGGCGGGCCTGGACGAACAAACGAAGGCACGAAAGTGCTTTATCTGCCAGGGGCTGACAACCCCAAGGCCAATTTTTATGGATTCCAGTGTTTTAATTAACACTGGGTGATGAATCTTGGATTTACCCAGCATTACACTGTCGCTGGGTGGATTTCATTCTATTCCTGGGCTAGCCCGGGGTAGGAAGAAGTCCTTTAGTTAATTCATTTAGCAATACAATAGTTTTGTATGATCATGTGCATAGTAATTTTTATGCTATGTTATGCTGAATTGAAAGCTGTTAGCAAAAGTTCATTAGCTGTAGATCATCATACCCTTTACTTGCCTAGCGTGAATCACACAATCTTGCGAGACATTTTATCTTTTTTACTATCTATTCCAAATAAAAAATGCGGACTACTTTGAACACCGGATTCCCTCACAGAAATTTCAGCCGCGATGTGAAAGTGGGAAGCTAGACTAGGAGACTAGTCTTAGCCCTCGGTTAATTAATGTGATCTTATGTAATCTCATATCTTCACGACGTCTTTTAACCCAAATTAGGTGACGCTTCCCACGATCGTTAGACTACTTGAACAGTCTACACCTACCATGATGAACTAAAATTTCTTAGGTTTCTCAAAGCAGCAAAGAGATAATTTGTCGCTTTTTGTTGCACGTCTGTATACTACCCATTGAAGTTGGTTGTATAGATGAATTCTTTGACTGGTTTGAATAACTTGAGGACTAATTGCGCAGGGTTTTCTAGAGAATCTGATACTTTCTGTTGCACGTCTGTATGCTACCCAATATAGATAGTTGTGTATAGGAATCTATTGAATGGTCTGAACAGATTATAGACTTACTTCTATGAAAATTGTATAGAGGATCTGATACTTTTTTGTTGCACATCTGTATGCTACCTATTCAAGTTGGTTGTGTAAAGGGATTCATTTAATGATTTGGATAAATTGAGTATTAGTTTCATGACAAATGTATAGAACTCCAATTGCCTGGAACACTGTCGTGTAAATGCTTATATGCCTGCGTCAGTATTAATCTATCACTTGGTAATCTTTAATTTATGTGACCTTAAACTGAATGACCTTTGTTATTACCACTGGGCTTTGATTATCGCACACGTCTATATTCATACCTATAACATTCGGTCCAGCGAGAGATAAGTGACTCATTCTTTCTGTTTCGTAGAGATTCAAATATGGAGCCTGATTAGTATGTAGGTTCAACTTGAGAAATTTCCAGAAATACGATCTGCATCCAAAAAGCCACAATACTATCTCGACTTACAATTCCGCTTTTGAGCCATCAGTAAGATGTTATCTACATAGGGAGGTGATAGCCCATATGCCATTGTACGTAATTTCTCAAGAGGGGCTATTGAATCTTGGTTAAAGTATTACAATTCCAAAAGTGTCTGTTGGGATCGCCCATAACCTGTTTTTTTCCTCTTCAAATATTCTAAAAAAACTGATCCGCTGCCCCTTTGACCCTTTCTGTAATTGCGAGACCAGAATTCAATATTAGAACAACATTGAGTCAGACTTTTTCATTCAATCGCCGATGTACTATATTGTACATTTCAATAGTATATTCCATTCTTTAAGAGCTAATATCATTACCACATTAGTGCTGAAGAAATTTTCGTCCTTTCACATGATTGACTCTAATAAACTAGCCCTAGTATTTAACGGAAAGTGTATAAGAAGGGCTTTTTTCCCTCTTCATTTATTTTCTTGAGTTTGTTTTTATACTGAATACAGTATACTGAATTTTTGACACTGAATTGATTACCGGACTTTGTACTGAATTAGACTGGGATGGATTTTTCCGGGACTCCCTCCATTGATTCTCCCCTCAATTGTTAAGGATCCTGGGTTCTCTCGTCCGATTCTTTTTGGAAATTTCTAGCCCCACTCTTTCCATTGCAATTGCTTACTTGTTTAGTGTTGTGAAGAAGAGAAACTTTTCTGGATCCCATATATCTGTCTTCAAGTCATGACGCCACCATGCCATATCTGCACGGTTCGACGACCGTTCCATTATTGCCAGGTAGATCACACCAACTTGCCAGATATAATAGGATGGTTCCAATATTTTCTGCATCGCTTTTAGGGATTAAACTCTTTCGGTTCGAAAAAGATGGTGCAATCTGATACCAGATCTAAAACAGTCAGAAGGTTTGATAGTACCCCTCCCATCTTGCACACTTGATTATCACTTCTGACTCCGCATTAAATAGTTAGACATGTGTCCTTTTCCATTGATTTTCCTAGATCGGAATGCTTCGAATCACCACGGTGTCATTTGAAATGGTAATCATACTACCCCATCTTTTTTGTCGCCACGTGCATATGCTGACTACTCAAGTATGTGGCGATAAAACCGGCAATTGGATCTTTCCTTCATATAATCAAGCTCATTGACGATGTCAAAGACATTTTTAGCTTGACAGTGAATAAAAATTGAAGGGTTAGCGAGGGTCACTAATTGTCACTCTAATTTAGGGGATTCTCGCTTAAATGTTTGAGGCTAACAAAATTAACACCAGACTTGATTGAGTAGGGACTATCAAAAAAAGGAAAATGATAATAATAACAATTCATCCAATGATATTCTCCAGATAGAAGGTATGTGTTTTCTTTCCTTTTTCTTAACGGGGAGAAAACGAACCACGAATTTGTACAATCTCAAATGGGTGAGGAGCTAACGAATGCTGTCACGGCGGAAGAAACTACATCTTAGATGACGACTCGGACGCTCGTGAAGATCGCAAGAATTATTGCCGGAGATTGATTATTTCAGGCGACATCTGATGTGTCTTATAGATGATGGTCTGTCTGCTTGATGGCTTTTAGGAGGAAGTGAACACGTCTTTACATACATTGTGGTTTATAGATTATACCATTATGAAATTTTCTTGGTAGGCTTGATCCAGAATTCATACATTATTCTCACCAATTACTGAAACGAAAAGTGTTTAGGGAAAACCCGCCATCGCATTCACACAAACACCTTATTGCCCACCATTAATCACGTTTGCACCATAATGGCATTTCACAGCATTCACAGTCTATGCTTGCACAAAAACTCAAATTAGGCTGTTATAAATGCTCATTCATGATACGCCCGAGAGACAAATCGATCTCGTGGCATCACGAGCCATCATCTCTAACCCCGTTGTATTTACACACTTTTCTTTTCGGAATTTCCACGAAAAAACTCAGAAGCCGAGAAATATATATTACGCATCAGCATTTATCTAATCAAGCGTGGCCGTTTTCCGCAGTCAAGTGAGGGTTGAAGTCAACTTGGGCACTACTCGGCCAGAGATTCTTGATATTCAAATTATATCAACACCTGCCAGTCTTACCTGTCAGTAAGGTAAAAGTTTGCCTCCTGTCCGTGGTTAATTCATTGATTGGCATAGGGAGTGACTGTTCAAGAAGTAGAGTGCTCTGACCGGAGACGCCATTGTGTTTTTTCTTGTGCATTTTTTCCAATGATGAGCATACGAGCATGTGCAGGGAAATTCTTCGTTTGCGATTACATTTGTATGCAAAAGAAGTCATGAGTATTAGGAAGTCATTGGGGTCGAAGACAACAAAATCCACAAATACAAATAGTAAATTGCAAATGGTACAAAGTCGCCCGGTAAGAAATTAACCAAGAATCCGAGAGTAGTATATTTTCCGTGCCATTACACTTTGTCTTCTCAAATCGATCTAAGTATTAGAGGAACAGAGTTGAGCTTTGAATTCCAGTATTTTCCCATATTGTTTTTCCTCTTGATTGTATGTTAATTACCGTATCTCAACAGCTCTGATTCTCAAGTCCTCTACCCCATATTCCGGCCATGGCCATTATTTACACCAAAAATCATGAAAAACGATATTTTTAACTTTCTTATTTATGAGTATAATATCTTGAGAATTTGAGTAGAGATTTATTACTTATATAATATTAGATTCTGAAAAGCTCATATTTTTCGTGATTTCTTTCGATAAGATATTAATGATTCAAATTTCAAATTGTATATTATATCGAAAAAACTCAGAAATTCTCAGAATCTATTGTATTTTTATAATGATTCTATATTTCCGATTTCATATAATTCTATTTATAAATAAAAAAATTGAAGATGGCAAAAATCGTCATATTTGATTGATGTAAATAGTGGCCGGATGAGAAGGAGCAATGGTATGTAGCGTAAAGAATACAGTTGACAAGTTGCCGAAGAGTTT